>JAAEAF010002526.1:135327-153159 GCA_011037195.1 Triatoma infestans | reverse complement strand
ATAAATACAATATTGTGATATAACAACATATTAAGTGTCTGGTCATTTAGGAGAAATTGCTTTTTATAAACTTACATATTTTACATATTTACTGACTTGAAGAAGGTTGGGTTTCTTGGGGCACTTCCACCACTCACTATTGTAACATGGCTTTTTCTAATCACAGATTTCACTCCTTTTACGGTATAAATTTTGAACTGCCTCTCTTCCCTAAAAGTGTCCACCTTATATATTCTACCTTCACCCTGGGGAAAGTGAGAAGAGGGAAATTCCCTTTGTTCTAAATAAATGTAGTGATAGGGGTAGGCAAGGTATCTCTGACTCAACTAACTGTTTCTTTTGTGCCTTCCAACCTTCAAAAAACCCAAATTTATAAACATATACATCGGAAAAATTCCTTACTAATAAATCATAAAATATATAACAAGAATATATTTCGATACAATTTACATTTATTAATTCGCCCAAAGATGTACACACTACAATTTATTTATTAAATGTTAAATTTCTGTGAAACTAAACACCAAGGTCCTCGCACATAGTTTTCATTAAATATTATGTTACTGTATATATACTGCACGATGGAGTACTAAAAGCATCGCACCAATTGCAAAAATCTGTCAAATCATCTCTTGTTCATTCTTACTAAAGGTAAGAGGCTTTAAACTTTTCAAATCATCGGCAAAAACTCAAAATTTGCAATGTTTAAAAAACACTTATTATATTATAATAAATATTAGTAATAATAATGGGCCTGGCTTAGAATCTTGAGGGACTCGTGAAAATGGAATGAAGCTGGTGGGGGATAATATTCATAAAGTTTATATTATAATTTTGCCTATTTTCAATATAATTTATGAATAGGTTAATCAAGTTTATTGAAAGTCCAAAAGAGAAAAGGTTTTTTTTTTTTAATATTTTATGAGAAACTTCGACAAAATTTTGGTCTCTATATAAATCTGCCAGCTTGGTCCAATATAGAGGATCCAAAATGGTTAAAAGACAGTAAATTACTGGTTGTTGTCCTTCCTACCATAAATCCATACTGGTTATTTGAATTTTACGTGGTAATGAATTATTAAAGAACATAAATTCAAATACCATAGATGGAGAATTTATTAAGGAAATTGGACGGTAATTAGAAAGGTCTTTTTTTTATTGCCACTTTTAAACATGGGGGGGGGGTATTTTGTTATGTTTTTTTCCATAAACTTGGATATGTGCAATTCTTAATTTGCCAATTTAAAAAATATGTTTTAGTGTAGTAATTGGACAATAACCTGACATGAAAAACATTTTTTTCCAATTAAAAGCTGAACTCAATTGTTTAAATATCAGCAGCAGCGAGTGCACATTATGTAATATCCCTTTGTCATGCCGATTGCAATATACTGGTGAATGAGCTCCACGTTGGACAGCCAATCTTCCTTCTAGAAACCATCTCAAGGGAATAAAAAGCAGAATATCTGAAGGCTTAAAGTGAAGAGTTCACCAATCTTGGCTACCTAGTTAATTTACCGTTAAAATAGGCAAGAGTTTTAACTATCCATATCGCTCTTCAAGCGACTTATATCAGCCAACGTTAAAACATTCTAAATAAATTGTTTAAAGTTCTGTAAAGTAAAGTAAAGTAAAGTAAAGGACATGCGGGCTATGGTTTTCTCAGGCGCGGCTAAGGTCCCAACTACCAAATTAGGTGTCGTGGACGGGGGCGGATGCACCTACTTTAAATTGTGTAAAGTTCTGTAGTGAGTTAGTGTCTTCAATTTCATCAACCATCAACCTGTTACTCTTAGTGTGAAAACTAAGTTTGCTCTGTGCAAGTCTGTGTTGTCAAACCTGTCTGAAAAACGCATCCTGAAGATGGGCGAACGCCCGAAACCGGTCGATGACCACAAAATGAAGCAGGCTACCACGGAAAATGTCTCTGATGCTTTCCAGCTCTGCGGAACCAACTACCACAATAACTGTTACAGTACAACATTGTACATACACAGACTGACAAAGGTAAGCTTGCAGAACAAAGTCCCGATTGATTCTGTAAGCATAAAGTTAAAAATCCGATGAATTATAGAAACATTATTTATTACTAAACTAAAAGGTTACTAAACGGTTGGCTGCTGACCCTGATCGATCTATCGTCAATGATTTCAAAGAACAACATGAAGAAGGTAATCTATATTGCAAAAGGCCAAGATTCCATTGTGATTGCAGCGCTAACAATGAGGAGGAACAAAAATCAAAAGGATATAGGAATAATTAGTAAAAGAAAATAACATACGAACAAAGGATTAAAGGAAAAGAAGATCAAAGCATCTTCCTTGGTGGAAGGAAAAAAATAGCGAATCGTTAGTATTTTAGTTGAATATTATTCAATATTGGCTACCGAACTAATATAGCATAATTTTTGGTAGATTCTGAATCATATAAATTACATCATATCCAAAAAGAGAAATGTAATTATTGCATTACAATGTTAAATTTATATTCAAATATTATCATTCAGAATTAAAAGTGGACTTTTGCCAGTACAAAGCGTTCCGAATTTACCCAGAATTCGAGCCTTTGAGAGGGAGAAATACGAGAGATCAACATAAAGCACCATAAAGGAATTCGTGTAAATGGGGGAGGGGTTATGAACATTCTGAGTCCCATTATTATCGAAATATGGTGTTTGCTTTATGTAAGTTCGAGGGCAACAACAACAAAAGGGGAAATTTAATGGTATACAATAATAATTCAAAAGGATATACTAACATTGTGAAATCTGATCAAAAGGTTTTCATATTATAGGTACTAGAATTTACCTCTAAATATCAGGCCTACTAAAATACATAACAGGTAATAATAATTATTATATAATTATAATATAATTATTTTAATAATAAGCTGAGGGAAAACATAAATTTCATGAACACACATAAAATATTAATTATTAGAACAATGAAATAACAGAACATTACAGGAATTTAATATAGTACTTTTAACATATGCCAAATCGCAAAATAGCTTTGTATTTTTTTAAAAAGCAGTTTAATGCTTAATCCAATGTTAGAAATTGGGTTTTAAAGGAAGGTAAATGATCAAAGGATCATCTAACCGCTACAGTATTTAGAGAAAATCCACAATAGTAATGCTTCTACTGTGTCCAAAATATCAGCTAAGTTATTTGAGTGTAAGGTAATATATCATGTTCAGATAAGGTTAAATAGTGACAAATTAAAAAGAAGGAAAAAGGCTCCGGGCGACAATTACCATAGATGTTGACGCGCCTTAAATTGAAAAAAAAAAAAAACTGCTCTGCATTGTGGCCCAACCTATTCTACTCAAAATCTTAGCAGTTTATAGCTCTCGTATATTAGTGGTAATCTCTTACAACAGTTTCACGATCAGTTACAACAGTAACGAGCAATCGATAATAATATCATTCAATTATGGTTACGACTAGATGTTGAACTATTGAATTAATAAATTGATAGTAATTAAACATAAATGGATATTTGGCTGCCATAAAAATGTACTATTGAAATTTGTGAATATTTATTTAAATGAAAAATGTTTGAATACATGTTCAAGGTTGAAAAAGCTTTTCACACATCAATAATTATTAATAATTTAATTGTTGAAGTTTATTACGTTTATAAAATTAAATTTAATATAAGATATTGTTTAATTATATGCGCACGAAAAATAAATTACTTTTTTTTATAAGGGCTTTTTTAATATTTTATCGTATAAAAATGCCACGCAAACGAAAAATGTGAGTTTTTTTTTTTAATAAATAAAAAACTGTAACATACTTTCATTTTCTTACCTAAACATACAATTTAAATCCAATAGCCATTGTATGAAAGAATGGGGAGCTACAATTAGAGTAAGCCCGAATTATACTTTCGAAGGAAAGCGCGGTTTAGTTACCATCAAACATCGCAGTCTGTCAGACCTTGGTCCTTCATGAACTGTTGCATGAAAGGATAGTTATTTCAGAAGATTCTAGATATGCATAAGATTGAAGTTATATCTTACTTCTCTTATGTTCGCTAAAAAATGGACTATCCACATTTTCTAGAATCTTATATCATAATTATGGTTTTCCTAGTCTAACAACGCCACTCACACCTAATTCGTTCACATTCGTAGGAATACCTAGAAAACTGGGAGAGCTAATTGATTTGACTTAAACCAAACTCTAGCTCATAGATATTCAAGAAACCACTGGAAAATAAAATAAGAAACTGAATAAAAAAATGATATACAATTTCTGAGAAAGTGAATGAGGAATTTTTCCCTAAATTAAATCGCCATTTATTTGAAGGAATCAAGTCTTATTAAAAAAGCTACTTGATAGTAAGTTCCCAAACAAGGTGCAGCGATCTCGAGATCCATTCCTGGTTAATACCGCAAAGAAATGACCCAGAGTTTTGAGTCAAATTTTACATGGTTTGTGTTCGCATGGCGACCCAAACTGATTAAATTTTCCCCAACCAAAGTTGCTGACTGGCAAGCCATAGTGCCAATGGCTGCTGCTTATTTTTTCCTGTGCTGTAAGAGAATTGGGGTCCCTGGGTGCAGTAGAGCTACCTGGGCAATTCCAGTGACCTTGTAATTTCATTACAGAGATCTTTCATTCATGGTTTTCACTTGGGCCTCTGGGTTATAGACCTGAGTACCGCTATTCGGGCCTATATGGGTCTTACAAGTTCAACTCCAGTCTCTGCAGTTCAAGGTCAACACTGGTCATGGATTTTCATAATAGTTAAGTACAAGATGCCCCCTTCGGACCTTGTGTCGGTAGAGGTTCCTAAACCTTCCTCTTCCTTTTCCCTTCTGTGGTTACTATCCGTGGCCCTTCAGGCAACGGATCAAAAGTAGTAGATGGCTCGTCCATCGGGCGTGAGGTCAGTCACGTTGTATCTCTTGAAGTCACGAAATACTGAACAACGGAGCAAGCGCTACTTTTCCGCCTATTCACTTGCTTGCAACTAAAGTTGGTTTCGTAGTGGTTGTGGTTTGAGCAATAACTCCAATGTCTATGATATGAGTTCAGTGGGATGAGACTCGCGATATAAATATAACCCCGATGCCAGCCCTTACTGGAAGTGCATTTGCTGGGTGTGCGCGATTCGCCAGAAACTATGCCTTCTTTGACTTATGATAGTGGAATGGACGACCAAAGTTGGCCCCGCGCGCTAATTGGGCGTATCTCAACCTCCCATTCACCGGGTCAAGCGGGGGATGTGCCTTAGAGCGCTTCTGCACGGACTAAGTGTTGCACACCAACCTAAACAGGGCGCAGTGACCTCCTTTTCTGGTAAAACTAAATTTTTCTATGCTTAGGTTGGGCGGGCTTTAGAGTACCTATGGGGCTAGTTCCTTCAGCTCGAGCTTGTCATTCCTCAACGTTCACATTCAAAATCCGATTCAAAATCGGTTTATACCGGAGGATTTCTGAGTATAAAAAAATATTTTTATTGGGAATAAGCTGAGTATTGTTTGCGCGTATAACTAGATAACTAAAAAAAAAAAATCGCAGAGTTCAAAGATGATATTCCGACAGGTCTCTTCATGGGTCCTTCTTAAAAATTCGGACAAGTTTTTCAATCGGAAGTGAAGGTTTACTGAATGGTATCGTATTTTGCACTTTTATCGAACACTGTAGCTAAACGATTTGTTCTAATTTTGGTAACTTAATAGATTTATTGAATTATGTTTATTTCCAACATTTTTCTGGGCAATATTTGTTGAGTATTTCTCGAGTACTTTTGACATCAAAAATACTCTAAATTTCGTATTCAATAATTATCTTCTAATCATCTTAATAGGGGCAAAGAAAATTGAATAATTGTAAACAATTTTAAGTTTAATAGTAAAATATACTTTTACACACTGGAATTTAGGTTTCCTACACGAACACCAGCAAGTCTGGCGATAAACGATAGTAAAAAGCGAGAATAGTAAAAATTCGTGTCGATTGTGATATACTTCCTGCAACAGCCAATAACAAGGTCAAAACATATGGAAAATTAAAATTAGACTATGTTTTTAAATGGAAAAAGAAAGGCTACTTTCTTGAAGATTTTGTTTAGTTTAATGTTTAATTTTAACATAATATTAAATTATATTTTCTGATATTTAATTTTAATATTGATTATAAAAATGTTGAAATAAATATTTCATTTAAGAATAGATACCTGTAATATAATCAATATATCTTGACAATTTTGTCACAATTAAAATTTGTCTTCGTAAAGATGGAAATTATCTTACTCACTTTATCACCTTATTGCAAGAAAAGAATATTTGTTTTCATGGAACTGGAGAAATGCAGTAAAATCGTGTGTGTGTGTAACAACAACCAAAGAGAGCAAAGAGAATCTCAACCACTCTCTCGGACTGGAGTGGGAGAAACTGTATAAATATAGAGACGGACAGTCCATAAGAACACAGTTGAATTCAGTTCAATACATCCAATTACTACGTGTCATTTTCATTACCACTCTACCTTAAAACATTTCTCTATTGTAAAGTCCAGGCAGTCTGTATCACTTAATTAATATATTAGTTAACCAGTGTTGACCAAATCTTCTTCTTATATCATCAACCTAACACATCCATTATATGTGTAAGAGTTCACATCTGATTTTTTTTTATTTTTGCATACAACAAGCGCATCTGCATACATCCACCTTCTCTAATAATTTGATAAAATAGATATGTTATCAACTGCAATAACAAAACTGAGTTCGAGTCCCCTCTTAACTTTAGATTTACATACATGTTAATTTAATAAGGGCAAGAAACAACTTACAATTGTTAAATCTTCAAACATCCAGGATACTTGACCGACAGTCGGGGGGGAGGGGGGTAAAGCTACCAGATATAGGAGGTGAAAAGCTAAATTTCCAATGTGATACAAATTAAAATTTTTATTCCAAGAAATGAAAATTTGTAAAATTTAATTAAATGAAGATACCACTTCGTGGAAAAATAACCAGAGATAAACGAATAGTAATGAACAACCTTTATGCTTGAATAAATAACAATTAGTGGACAAATTTAAAATAACAAATTGATAATTCCCATGCCCTTACACTGAAACAATAATACTAAATTGAGGACAGTTTTAAATAATGAAATATAACTGAAAATTGTATATATATATAAAAAAAAAATAGTTTTTGATACAGACGAGGATATACATAGCTGGTGGAGTGTTAGTATATAGCGTTATAAGATAGAGTGATTTGAAAGTATTATTAGTGTTTAAGATGAAGAGGTAGTAGGTTAAACAGCAGCAGGGCCCTATGTATATATAAATTCGTCTTTAGATCAATGACCAGACACTCAATAACGGTATATGAACACAGATAACTATTTGTATTACTATATCACTTCCACGTGCTTACAACTAGTTCTTCTCATTATATCCAATGGTAGGTAATATTTCAATAATGGTAATAATGTTTATACAATTGAACGTTGTTAGCTAGCTCTTATTATTGATTGACTGTTCTTGAGTAACTGATAACCTTTCTTAACAACGCATAACATCAACTAATCTAATAGTGACAGTATAGTGCCACAGCCAGCCAGCTTCCTGGTGACACCCATTAATCGAAGATTTTTCAATATATGTCATCGAGTTGTAATGGAAGAAAATATGATATTCGGATTGAAGAGAGAGAAACTGATTCGTATAACTTGCCTACAACTCGTAAATATTGTATATTTAGACGTTTTAGTTGGTAAGAAGTATAGTAATGTGTAGAGATTGAGAGAGCAACTTTCGAGACCTCTGATCGAAGGTTACTTGAGATACTGTACAGCCCAAAGAAGACTGATGTGTTCGCAAACTCTTCATGGTAGTTTAAGACAAGTTGTAACAGTTACATTAAAATCCATCTTTAAAGCGACTTCTAGACACTTCAAGACTGACTAAAGACTTCCTGCTTCCTGACTTATGAAAACTAATCAAATATTTGTTGACACTTTGAAGATTGATTTAGACAGTAAAAATCCACACTTATTTATTCGAAAATTCACCAATTGTGGAATTTCCGAAGCTTATTGCTTAAACTAATAATCATGGTGACCATGATGTTGCTTAGATGTGCAGTAAGCCTCTTCGGGGTTGTTACACCTTGAAGAAGCAAACCCCAGGACCTTGAAGAGGCTCATTGCAATATGGGTGAAACGTTGGTTTCTAGCAAACCATTGACACGGACTCAATCCGGAAACTCAAATGTTTTTCAGGGCTTGTATTCGCCACTTTTCCCAAGCTTGACTTACTACAGTAATTTTTTTTCTAGGCGCCTTTTCATGGAGTCCTGAGAAGACCTGGTCTATGTAGTCTTCTTTCTTCTGCCCACCGAAAAGCGCTTGCAAAATTTTGAATTCTCTACAACATTTGTCATGGTTCAAATCAATATTTGTCAAGGTTCGAAAAAATTAACACAAAAGAAAAGTATTTATATATTTTAAAGTAGAATCTGCTAGTGGGCAACCTTCAATCTGCAGGAGTTTGTGGTTATTTAGGAAGCAGTCTGGTATATTATGTGATTTGATGTCCATATTCTTCTTGTAAAACATCTACGATTTATAAGTTCAAAACAGAATACGGCAAAACGATAAAATAAGTTCAGGTTAGAAGAAAACTTATAATGTTCAAAATTTATACTTATAATGTTCTAAATAAAAGTGACAAATTTTGTATATATAATTAGTTTAAAGAGATCTTCTGTATTTATCAAGAAAATTGCAGAAAACTGATTAAAAAAAAAAAAGGTAAGTAAAATGTCATTTTCGATCAATCTATTTTCTTGAAGGGGCGAGTGTGGTGTAGTGGTTATGAGCATGGACTTATAAGTGGGAGGACCCCAGTTCGAGTCCCGCCGTTAACCGGCAAATTATTATACCCATTATTTAAAAAATGTTATTAGTAAAAATAGGTGCTTCCGCCCCCGTCCACGACACCTAAGTGGTAGTTGGACGTTAAGCCCGCCTGAAAAATAGGCATTACTTTACTTACTTTACTATTTTCTTGAAGCCAAAAGAATTTGATTCAAACTAGCACAAATAAATGAATGAATGAAAAGGTTTTATTTACATAAGTGAAGTATACAAAACAAAATGATGTATACATCAATGATATGGTAATATCTCTGGGTATTGTGGAATTATATTAATAAGATAACTTGAATGTACATATAAACTGTTTTAACTGTAAACAGTTAAACTAAAAATAATAACAAAGATAAAAACAAAATAATAAATATATAAATGAATTAACTTGCATGAGAGCGACATAAATAAATTGTGAACATATTTATATCGACATTGTTTTGAATTAGGAAACAAATTCTTAGGAACAAAAGAAAATGTCTGGAAACAAACTTAATAATTAAATATAACGTATAAGAAGCGTAGTCCACAGTAGCGCAGTCCACAGTAGCGCAGTCCACAGTAGCGCAGTCCACAGTAGCGCAGTCCACAGTAGCGCAGTCCACAATAGCGCAGTCCACTTACAATAAAATAAATCAAACCTAACCATTCGGATCCATTTATTATAGGTTTGTTGAAAAATTTCAATCTGAATTTAGTGAATACGTTTATATTCCCATAAAGTGGCAGAAAGGGTTTCCTCACATTACAGTTTACACATTAAACATACATAATTTTTTTTTTGAAACTGGGTTTCATAATTCTATTTCATTCTAAAATCTAATCATTTAATTATCTGCACATATATACTCGTAATATAATCATAACACTTCAATATGAAAGATTTCTGCTGAAGAATTGATTTTTAAAGCTTTTTGAGGAATCCTTGACGTAAGATTTCAAATGTTATGTAATGGTATCAGTTATTGGATGTTCTGATCCCACCGCTGCCACCAGATGTAATGGAATCAGATATTAGATGTAATGGAATCGTTTGTTGTGTGATTCCTGGAGTAGCAGATGTCTTGAAGAGGGCGGAAGTTACTTGAGAGATTTTGGGAAGTTAGTGCTCGAATAATTAAACGGTTTATATAAAAATAACTATAATTGAACAATACTTGAACGTTAGAAATGGTAACTAATAATACTACGTAATAATATCTACGAAGATAAATTAGAATGATAAAATAACTAACTAAAGTGCACAACTAAGAGAATGATAAGTTTGAATACAACTGTGTGAAGACGCGTAAACTGCCGCTCGTGTATACAGACGTGCTCGTATGGTTGTAGATGATATAATAATCCTTTGGTCGTATATCATAGAGTTTATATATACTGTTGTTCACACTCACACCAAGACATCTGTCTTAGTGTGCGGCCTTGTGCGACCTTCGTAGTTTGCTGACCTTATTTAGTGGCCATACTTATCGCGGTGCCTGCCTTTTGATGTGAGAATTGATGAAAAGGCTTTGTTGTTTGTTTGGTTGACCGCGGCTGTCGGCGGCCAACAGTGTCACTGTTTTCACCCTTTGTTAAGATAGTGGCTGGCTGGAACCACTAGTTGTAAATTATTTCTTTGGTGTACTTTGCCGATGTCAATGACTTTGCCATGTCATTACAGTTATTAAAGTTTCTTTTAATGTTATTGACGCTGAATTCAGTACTATTATTATAATAATAATCACTTCAAGTACTATCTGCCTAGATACTAGTACCCCACCCTTGAATAAAAATAAAAATTTCGAGTTCAAGGAAAATTTGTCGACTTTTTAAATTCTGTTTGAGTGTTTCACATTTATTTTACTCATTAGTTACTTAGCTATTTTTCTCTCATTCCGATTTTCTTACCCTGTTGTGATAATATGTACTAATTTATTGATCCATATGCTTTAACTGCTGTGGTAGAGGAAATACTGCGATCGTGCCAAATTTATGAAATTAAGTTTTCACCGGAAATACATGTTTTGAGGTCCCCTGACTCCAAAAAAAGTGGTTTTAGAAAATAGTTTGTTTGTATGTCTGTGTGTGAACAGAATATCTCAAAAACGAAAAATTGTAGGCAGCTCAAACTTGGTATTCCGTTTATGTTCTGCTACCGTATCAGGCACGAAGATTTCAGACATTATCCATCAACTGGAGGAGCCACTTTATTTTTTTCACAGTCTCTTGTAATTTTCTCGAAAACGGCTCGAAACATTTTTCGTTAAACTTGGCACATATCTATCAACTGCAACATATAAAAAGCTACAATGTTTATACGAAACATTTCTCTAGGAAAATTCATTTAAGGGTACTTTTGGGGGTAGGGTTGAGTTATGATTTTTTTTTTAAAAGTACTATTTCAGTTTATTACACAATTCTATCATCTAAATAATATTAATTAGAATTAAATATGTTGTCAAAATCCTCGAGTTTGAACAAAATCGGATGACCAGAAGTGCGCTTTACTAGAAATAGTTTTCAATTTTCTGCTATTTTCTCGAAAATGGCTCCAATGATTTTCTTTAAACTTGATATATCAACTACACATACAAAGAGGTACAACTTTTATTTTTGCAACATTTCTCCGGGAAAATTCATTTAAGGGCACTTTTATGGGAGGGATGGGGTTATGGTTTCCTCTAAAGTGGTAGTTTAGTTTAATGTGGTTATACAATATTAATTAGAATTACATAAGTTGCCAAAATTCCCCGCTTCAAGAAAATCGGTTGAGCGGAAGTGCGACTTTACTGAATAGGTTTATCAGTTTGTTTTTTTTCGTGATTTTCTTCATAAAACTGCTGAGATTTTAAATTGCAATTTCCAGTAAGAGAACGTCGTATGAGTGCTTCACAACAGATTTTTTTTTTTCTAATCTCATGACATTATAAAGCCATTGAATTTAAAACTTATAAGAAGCTGTGTGATCATCCTAAATTGCGCGAACTATTCACTGATATAAATTACGGTGATTGTTCTCGAACAAAGATTGGACAAAAGAGATTAAAAAAAAAAAAATCACAGCAACACGTGTGACATGATCAAATGAACCCGTGCTAATTAGATTTCATAGATACATAAAGAACAATACATTGCGGTTAACTGTATACATCAGAGTTGTTCAGCACCATAAGTACAGGGCCTCCCCTCTCGTTTTCTTCAATAATAAGAGTGAAAACGAAGAAACAAACAAAAAGCCAGATGATGATAAAACCGCAACCCAGATAAAAAAAAAAAGAAAAAAGAAAACCTTGTTTGAAGTGAGGAGCAAAGTGGCCGGTTAGAGAATCATCACACCTGTTCCACTGACTACTATATAAATACAATACTGATCACAATTTTATAACTAGCACAATTTACTGAGATGGTATAGTTAACTAGCGACCCTGTTATGGCACATTGAACACCATCCAACAAATAAACCTTATATTAACTATATAAATATATACTATATACAAGAAAAAGAGTTTTATGTAATGAAAAGAATAATAATGTGGTAAATCTTTTTTTAAAAAATAATATCCATTAATACAATCGATCTAATACATTATAATAATTGCAGTTTATTATTTATCATTATATTTTTAAAATATATTTCTCAGATTTCTCCTTTCATGCGACGACTTTAAAGATGTACTTTTGCAGCATATGTTGCAATATTCATTACTTTAGTATATATAAATCTTAGTTATCTAATATTATATAATTCCTTCGTTAGTCCTTCTGTTTAGTTATCTGTCTTACTGCAACTATTACATTTTTGTAATTGACAAAATTTACTAAACGTTGAAATTCATCACAACAAACTTTGAGGATTTCATGTTGCCGACACCAGCCGCTTCAGCGTTGCGGTTTCATTTGGTAGAACCAAATGCGCATTACTACCACTGTCACGGCCATCTGTTTGGTACGGAGGAAGGGGGTCCAAACTTTCAAGTATCTTGGCTGCACTAAAAGAAAAGCTACGACAATATGCCACTAAGAGCTGCCAAATATCTTGTTTAGGCTTAAAATTGAATTGTTTAGGCTCTGTAAATGAATTTTCCCGGAGAAATGTTTTTAATAAAAGATGTAGATCATTGCATGTTTAGTTCATATGCGAAGTTCAAACAAAATCGTCGGAGCCATTTTTGAGAAAATCGCAAAAACGTAAAAAAAAAACAACTAGTAAAGTGGTACTTCCGATTGAAGAATTTTGACAGTTAACTAACGTACTGTCAGATCCCATAGTGATACCTAAACGGAATATCGAGTTTTAACATTCTACGATTTTTCGTTTTTGAGCTATGCTGTTCACATACATACATACATACATACACACAAACAGACCATTTGCTAAAAATCACTTTTTTGGACTCAGGGGATCTCAAAAAACGGATATTTCCGGTGCAAAAACCTCGAATATCGAAAATTGACTCGATACAGGATACGCCTCTCTCATACTAGGAATAAGAGAAAGTAAAAATAAGCAAGCAATCTGTAATCGATGAATTTTATATTGATTCCTTCCGCTTGAAATAATGGTTAAAAATATTAATTTCAATCTTAGATATTATGATATAGATTAAGGAAAACATAGACATCCATTAAAAAAAAAACACAAAAAAAAACAAACAACGTTTAAATTCAACAAAAGCAATTGAATAAAAACTTTAAATAAACGAAAAATCTAAGATTAAAGTTTTTTATAGGCAAGAAGATGTCTCCGTTATTTACCACAAGGAGCGAGACTAAACGGTGTCGGCCGAGCAGTGTAGTGGAATTTAAGTGTTGTTTAGATGGAGAGATGTTATAGCCCAGGGTCCTTGACATACATTGCTAAACACTTTCACTATGTTAGCACACCAATACACTCGTCTATATATATATATATGTGTGTGTGTGTGTGTGTGTGTGTGTGTGTGTGTGTGTGTGTGTGTGTGTATGTATGTATGTATGTGTCCCTTCAACTTTACATTACTACAATACAATATATATTTACAATATGTGTTCACTGTTATATGTCATTTATTTTAATTGTTAACATTCCCATATTTGTCCAAAACACTCAGTTTCTTCTCCTAGGCTTAATCTCTTTGTAATTAATTAACATGCAAAAATATGTCAACTATTAAGAACAAAGATTAAGATTATTATAATTATAGAGTTTTAAAGAATTTTTATCACTGATTTCAAAAAATAAAAATAAAATAAAATTGGCTGGATTATACATCTGGCAATAATATATGCACTTTCCATTACTCACGGGTGAATTTTCGAGATTGAAATCAAACTAATATGTACCAATATTTAACTAAAGCGTGCACATGCTTGATTTTAAGTATCTTGTCTATTTCTGTAAGCAGAACAAAAGCCGTAAATTTCATTATAAAAACAAACATAATACACTAATAGAACAAAGTAACTGATATTTGTTCTGGAAGCAATTACCATCAAACGCCACACAAAAGCCAGACTCGATAGTTCCATTAGCAGCTGCATCGAGATGCCACCTTTAAGCCTCCATGCGCACATTAATTACGCATTACCTCCCCTGTCACGCTTACTACAATATACTTGCTAATAGGTTTCAACTTCGGTAGCGAATCATCCACTTAGCAGCTGCCTCTTGCGGTAGGAGAAACTGAATAAAAACCGACCATCTAATTGCTTAAGAATCAGTAACCAGATAAACTTAGCAGAGTTGCCAGACTAAACTCTAACGAGTTAAAAGTCTCAACATCAACTTTGAAAAGTACACCAGCCTTGCCAAATTAGCTATTCCACCGTTAGAATAAGTAAGAGTTCTAAATAATCTCCATCACTCTTCAACCAACTTACAGCAGCCCACTCATTCATCGCTGATTAGTCTACCCTCTACATAAGCTTCTCTTCTTACTCAGTAAATGGTTAAAATTTAAATTTGTGAATAAAAGTCATATGTTCTTATATACATTGCCATTCATAATCCTCACCCAAGCATTTCCTTGAGAGTGTTCCCCTCCCAAATATACGGAATCTCGATAGTTGTTGTGGTTGGTTCCGCAGATGTGGAAAGCATCAAGAGATATTCTCCGTGATAGCCTGCCCCTTTTTGTAGTCATCGACCGGTTTCGGGCGTTCGCGCATCATCAGAATGATTTTTGTCAAACAGTGTGATAACATAGACTTGCACAGAGCAACCACAACAACTACCGAGCCAGTGAGGAAGAGATTGTATCAACAAAATTTGCATTGTGCAAGTCTATGTATCAGACTGTTTGACAAAAAACATCCTGGTGATGAGCGAACGCCCGAAACCGGTCGATGACCACAAAAAGAAGCAGCCGATCACGGAAAATGTATTTGATATGGGACCTCGTATTAATGAAACAGGGCCATTGACCTAGGTATTGGTACATCGCTTATTTTGTGTAAATGTCCGACTACCCAAGAGTGTCTAGTCAATACACTCACCACGACTCTCAGTTGTACAAGGAGATAAGATACTTCAAGTTTCTTATAACTTTATACATTTTATAAAGCATGAGACAACTTTCAGTGACCTGTTTTTTTCCAGTTTCCCTCCAGTTCCCTGTTTCTCCATTGTTTGACTTCCCTGTTACAAAATTGCTGGGTGACGGTTACTGCTGGCTCAGAACCACAAAACTATAATAAGGATCCCTCATTAGCCAACTCGGCTGCTCTCTCATTGCTTTCTATTCCCGCACGTCCGGATACCCAGAAGAGTTCCACTCTGGACTTCTCAGCGAGGCTATTAAGATTATTCTCCGACATTCAGCCACTAACTTACAGCGTCAGACTTATTCAAAGCCTTTTATGCACCTTGTTTATCACAAAATAACCTCTTTAATTTCTCCCTGCCACTTTTCCACCATACAGAAGCATTCAATGTAACAATGATCTCACCTTGAAAACTATGGACTTACTCCCTAAAGCCACAGATATTTCTTTGTTCAGCCCTTAGCCAAGCTCCTGCTCCAGGCAGACCAGCTAGTTAGTTGTTTTAAATCACTAGTGATTAAAATACTATATTTAATAGAGATTAAATTTAATCATAGTGCTACCTGCTTTCAAATAAACAAAATTTAAAGGACTGAAGAAAACTACAAAAATTCATACAAAAAATATTAAAATGAACGATGTTTTCAAATAAATATTTGCTTTATCACATTTAAAATCGATATAAAAATAAATTAAACATCAGAAAACATAATGTAATACGATTTAACCGTAACCTAACATTTTATAATCAATCAATCAATCTGAATTTAATCTTCCCCCTTTCAATGAATTAGTTTCAATTTCCTTACCAATATCACCTTGACTTTAATGTTTTTTGGAATAATTTTAACAATAAATAAAATATAATACGTAACATGAGATAAAAGTGTTTTTACAATTCTCGTTCTAATATCTGAAGACAAGTAATCCTGTACTCTTTTGTCAAAATAAATAACTAATATGTATATATTTAAAACAATTCCTTTCTTTAATGAAAGTACTTGAATTATTCACTCACAACTTGCACTCATGTTCTCTACAACTATGCAAATTAAGTTGCAATAAAACCTTCAACATAATAAGACAATGCTATGAAACTTTGTGAAAGCACGTTAAAAAAAGAACAATATCTAAAGTTGGATTCAAGTTGAATGACTAGCATTAACAGAGATTTTTCCCAAGTCATGCATAACTACGTAGAATATATATAGCAAAGGAAAGTAAATATTAAAAAAAACAAATGTCGAATGTTAAAACATTTACATAAATTTTTCTTAATGTATAATTATTACTTCAAGGAGGTGAGAATCATGTTTGTTAGATTTTAAAGCAAAGATTTACATGAATGTGACTACATTCCATGGCAGGGACTTCCTTTCCACTAGTATTGACCTCTCCTATTAAAACTTAGAACAACAGCAGTTTATGATAAATATTAACATTAGATTTATCATAAATTTTTTAAAAACAGATTTTCAGCAAAAATGGTTAAAATAAAAGTGATAGAAATATATCCACCAGCAGCTAGCATTCCACGTTTAAAAAATATTTCTTTGGAGCTGATTTCAAGAACACCCCAAAAAACTGAATTTTACAACTTTCAGAATTTCCGGTTAACCGTTTCTCTTCATACATGGATCTCCAGGTAATAAGTTTAACGTGTCTTAATATTAAAAAAGTTTTAATACTATTAAGCTGAAGTGGCATTTTAGGGGGAAAGCTTAAAGTTTCAGTTTTCCAAGAATCATCCAAATATCAATTTTCGTGGACCTAATGTCAAATAAACATGACTGGCCTTTACGTGTGCACCCAAAATGTGAACATTAAACAAAATCATCATTGGCTCAATTTTCAAGAAAAGAAACTGAAAAATTTTTAGTAAATTTGTATTTCCTGTTGACGATTTTTTTGCCCAAAAAACTTCGTGTTACTGATGCGGCGGTGGTGATTACTAAATATAATGTCAAATTTGAGCTGGTTGCGAGTTTTCGTTTTTGAGCTATTTTGTTTTCATACATACAGATCGTTCGCTAAAAACATTTTTTTTTATATTCAAAGCATAGAACCTCAAAGCATAGCATAGAACCTCAAAACATATATTTCTGGTGAAAACTGTATTTCGAAAATTTGAGCAGATTGCAATACTTCCTCTTATTACCAGGAGGATGAGGAAGTAATAAAAGAATAAATTTAAAAATAAACTTCACATTGCAATATTACAACAAGAATTGGAATTTGCTAATGGATCAAAGGGAATATACTCATTATAAATTTATGTACAAAGCGTACTACTTTATTTGTTATATTCTTGTTTCCTTTAAAGGGAATAGCGTGCTTTTCCCCCCTGGGGGAAGGATAAGAATCTAATTCAGTAAATGCACGAAACAAATAAATGTAAGAACTATGTGAATTTTGCCGTGAAAAATG
>JAAEAF010002526.1:0-133894 GCA_011037195.1 Triatoma infestans | reverse complement strand
GAGAAGTTCCCGTTTCCGTGGGAACTTCTGAGTAAAAAGTATATATAAACACAGTTATATAGAAATGCAACGTTGTGTAAAAATTTCAAGTCAATCCATCAACTACTTTTCGAGTTTTGCGGCCACAAACATACGGATGCTGAATTTTTATATATATAGATTCAATATAAAATTATCATATAGCAAGTTTAATGTAAATCCTTGTAGCCGTTTTCAAGTGATTGGAAAGCTAAACAAAGATAACTTCTTGGTATTGTTGGTTGGTAAATCGTCATAGACTGTGGTATTAAGTCTTCTTCTTGGATATTAAAGCTTCTAGATTAAAATTTCTTGATGAATGTTTGTGGACTTAAGACTATTTAAAAGGATAACTTGAACTCCGAAATGGGCTCGCATTAAAAAAAAAAAAAGAATTCTTGAATGGCTTTATACCAGGCTGGTAGCTTAAATGACAGCGCTGAATTTACTTTGGTATGCCATATTCATAGGACACAGTGTCCGTGGTTCTTTGGGTGGTAGAGATTAGAAACGTTTTATCAGTGGCGTTGTTGTGTGGTGGTGATAAGATGGTAACATTCCCATTGCGTGAATTGACTTTATCATCAGATAGAAGTACTGATGAAAAGTATTTTCATAATCTACGAGCTTTGAAGATTTTCTAAACTTACTTGCATCGTCCAGGCAAATACCAAACTAAACATGGTCATTCCAAAACTAATTTCAAATCATATTAATAATAATCATGATGAAATTGCAAAAGATATTGCTAAGAAAATATGCGAAATTGTTCCTTGCAGGGTTGGGATTTAGCAAAGGCCGGCTCCCGTCGTAAGAACTAAGCGCCACGTGAATAGAGATAAGCATCTCGCCAGTTCTTTCCTGCTTCCACGCCTATTACCTTCGATAGTCACACGATTTCCCAGTTTGGAGTGATTTACAGAATTCTATGGACAGCATCAGCACTATGAACATCAGAACGTTCTTCCAAGAAAGAAATAGAAAGACCCATCAAAATTTTATCCCATGTCCTTCCTTGAGGGTACAATGTCGTTTATCTTCGACAATGGATGAAACGCATCTCATTTCATTCTTTTCCCTATGTTTTTTTCATTATATTTACAGACAAAGCAGCGATAAATGTATGGACCTACTGATCAGTGGCAAGGTAGTATATGCATGATCTCTTTCTAAGCATTGAAAAAAGGCTCAGATGTTAACGAACCATCTCCAACCACTTCTAGGACCTTGTGGTGAGATTTACCATGTTTCGCTAGACGGGCCCACTGTCTGCATTAGTATAATGAACCTTCGTTAGAGAAAAAAAGAATGAACTAAGAAGGATAACTGATCTGATTGCAGGGCTTTGCCTCCTTACTGACAAATTTCCATTTTCCAAAGAATTTGTAATACGCGATCTTGAAATCGAATATCTCAAGCTAACCTCTCTGGAGAATATAATCTCCGATTTTTGTTTCTTTAGTAATTTCATACTAGTTCCCTTCGGGAGAACCACCACTCTCATCATAGAATGTTCCTTTATACATATAGGAGCGCCATCCACACATTTTATTACAAATATTCCCGGAGAGAGAAGAAACCTATCAATTTTTTACTCCAATTCTCCCGCGAGTCTTGGTTGTACGATCTTCAACCATGGGTGGGAAGTATTAAACATAACTCTTTACCTTCTTTCTTCATCCAGTTTCTTGCTGATCCATCTATAAGCGAGGTGCGGGACAGGATGTTTTGAGAAAGAATAAGGGGGAGAGAACAGGATGCCTTTTTTTGAGAGACGGCAGTCCTGATAGTAATAGGTTGGGGGAAATTGATTCCGCCTCAATATTCACCAAAATAACTAATTAATAAACTAGAATGTAGGGGAACAAAAAATAATAAATGTAGCATTTAGGACGTTCAAACTTGATATTCCATTATCATATCTGAGTTTTGGTCATGACAGATCAACCGACTTTATTGAATGTTTTTTTCCGATTTTTTCGAAAACGGCTTCAAAGATACTGTTTAAAATTTGTGCACTATTTACAGATATATGTGATTATCACTTTTATTTGAAACATTTTTCGAGGATAATTGATTTTTGAAGGCTCTGGAGGAAGAGCTAAGTTTAGTTTTTTCATTAATGTATTACTTGAGCATAATGTATAGTTTTCCTATTGCTAGAATTTCAGGTTTGAAGAAAATCAGTTAATCAAAAGTGCTGCTGAGTTTATCTGAGTTTTTTTGAATTTTCTATCAAATAGGTTCCGCTAATTTCTTTGAAATTGGAATATTATTTGTACCAATATATAAACCAATCACTTGTTTTTTTTTTTTGCCAAAATTGATTTCAGTAGAATTTTGGGGAGATAAAACTTAATAAAAGCTTTAAATTTCAAAAGTAGTTTTTCGGACTAGATGGCAGCGCTGCCATGCGGTCTGGTCTGGTATGTAGCTACCAGACATTTAACTGATTCTAAAATTATGTGTACAATCTTCGCCTCTCCTCCACCTATACAGCTAAGGGCAACTATAATACGTTTATTATAACTTCGGGTTCAAGGCTAATTTGTCAATTAGAAACTGTGATATTTTTTTTATTTTTACGTACTCTTATTCTTGGTAAGAAGGAAATATTACGATAGTGTCCTCTCAGTATAAAAATAAACGTTTTTAGAGAATGGTTTGTGTGTATGTTTAAAGGGGGGGGAAATCGAAAAAACGTAGGAAGGTCAAACTTGGGAATTCCATTCATCATCGCATCAGACGACACAAAGGTGCCGATCAAAAATTCATCAACCGGAAGTGTGCGACTTTATTGAATGGCTTCTTTAGTTTTTAGCGGCTTTGCGGATTTACATTCCCCCTAATATACAATTTCACTATAACTTACAGTTTTATTTAAGTATATAATATTAAGATAGCTCTAGAAGCATTGCTGTGGATTCCAAAGTTGAAGAAATCGGGTGACCTGAAGTGGTGCGACTTTACAGAATTAGTTTTCAGCTTTAAAATTTTCTCAAAAACTGCTAAATGTTTTTATTAAATTTTTAGAATGTTAATTACACAGATAAAAATAAATTACTTTTATTCGATTTTCCTGAAATAATTGATTTTATCAGGGGTTCTGGAGGGTCTGGCCAGTTAAGTTTAAATTTCAACTACCGCTAGAGCTTTGTTTGTTAAGGCAAAGAGGGTATTCTGCACAAATCCGCTCAGTTATATAAATATAACCGTCACCATGTTATCAAGTATCAAGTTTGAGCGTCCTAAATGCTACATTAATTATTTTTTGTTTTCCTACTTTCTAGTTTATTAATTAGTTATTTTGGTGAATATTGAGGCGGAATCAATTTCCCCTAATCTATTTCTATCAGGACTGCGGTCTCTTAAAGGCATCCTGCTCTCCCCGTTATTCTTTCTCAACTAAACCTTATCCCGCACCCAGCAAGAAACTGGATGAAGAAAGAAGGTAAGGAATCATTATGTTTAATACTTCCCATCCATGGTCGAAGATCGTACAACCAAGACTCGCGGGAGAATTGTAGTAGAAAATTGATAGGTTTCTTCTCTCTCTGGAATATTTGTAATAAAATGTGTTGATGGCGCTCCCATATGTATAAAGGAACATTCTCCGATGCGGATGGTGGTTCTCCCGGAGGGAACTAGTATGAAATTCGTAAAGAAACAGAAATCGGAGATTATGTATTCCAGAGAGGTTAGCTTGATGTATTCGATTTCAAGATCGCCTATTAGAAATTCGTTGAAAAATTGAAACGTGTCTTTGCCTAAGGCGGCAAAGCCCTGCAATTATACTCAAAACAATTATCTTTTTTAGCTCACTAATTCTTTGCTCACAAAGGGTTCATTTTACCCTTTATCAAGGGTCCCCCTGTAACTTCGAGAATCTCACCACAAAGTTCTAATTGTGAGGAAATAGTTCGTTAAATTCCATTTTTCACTGCTTACAAACAGTTCATGTATATATACTAGCTTGCTACTGGCCAGTAGTTCCAAACACTTATCGCCTCTTTGTCTGTAAATATAATAAAATAAGAGAATGATAAAATTGCGAAATTGCGATGAAATTTTGGTGGGGAAATTTTGCTGTTTCTTTCTTGGAACAAGGTTCTGATTTTCATAATTCTGATGCCCTCCAGAGAATTTTGTTATTTTTACGGCCAGCCCAACCAATCAGAAGTAAATATTGTAATTTTTTTAAGGAAAATGTATTAATTAATTAGTATTAATTGGAATAAGAGAAAGTCATGTTGAGTGATTTACAACAGATTCTTTCCAATAAAACTGATTTATTTTTCTCTCTTTTTCTTTCACCATAAAAATATTTGATTTGGATGAACAAAGTTTTAAAAATGCCATCTAAAGAAGTGACAAAAAAAATATAAAAAAAAAAAAAAATCATTTACATCAATAATATGACAAGCTGTTAAATACAGAAAGTAAGTTAGCTATATTGGCAAACAGCTCTCTTTAGAGAGAGATGAAGGGGTTGAGGAGGTGGCTGTTACAGGGGCTATGTCCCCTGCCAAGGTCGACAGGCATCTCTCCACTGCCAATGCCACCTTCTTATCACCCACTAATGATTTATTATTCTATTGATCCCTTTTTATCTTGGAAATAAAAAAAAAAAAAAAAATTACTCACTCTATAATTTTCATTACTAGAAAATAGTATTGCGTTGTCTTGACGAAGAAGAATTTAATCTTTTGCAACCAATAAGACAATTAGAAAAAAAGAAAGAATTGATTAAAAACAGTAATAAATGTAATGAGAAAAACAAAAACTAACATGAAACTAAAATAAAATAAAAAAAAATCTGGTGTGAAACACTCACACAACTTTCTCTTACTCCAATTCTCAAAATTATAATTAACAAATTTCATAATTTGTGTACCAAATTTAATGAAATTCGTCGAAAACTGAAAAAACCGTTCAGTAAAAGCGCAATTCCGGTTTACTAATTTTCTTGAAACTGAATTTCAGCCATCTATTTATTTCTAATTAATTTTGTTTGGATGATAGAATTGTATAATCAACTACGATAGCACTTTACGAGAAAAACATAACCACACCCCTCCCCTAAAAGTGCCCTTAAAAGAATTTTTCCAGAGAAATGTTTTAGATAAAAGTTGTAGATCTTTGCATGTTTAGTTTATATATGAAGTTTCAAAAAATTCATCGGAGCCATTTTTGAGAAAAATTGCGAAAAAGTGAATAAATCATTTAGTAAAGTGGTAAAGTAAACGCACTTCCGGTTATCCGATTTTTTTCAAACCCAGAATTTCAACAACATATTTAATTCTAATTAACATTATTTAGATGACAGAATTGTCTAATAAACTGAAATAGCACTTTAGATGGAAAACCTAACTCCACCCCTCCCCCAAAAGTGCCCCTAATTGCATTTCCCGAAGAAAATGTTTTCAAATCAAAAGTTGTAACTCTTTAAATGGTGTGGTGCTATTTCAAGTTAAAGAAAAATCTCGGAGCCATTTTGAGAAAATCGCAAAAAAAGTTAAAAAAATACCAACTACGTAAAGTGGTACTTCCGGTTGAGGAATTTTGACAGATAACGTAGTGTCAGATCCCATGGTGATACCTAAACGGAATATCAAGTTCAACTTTCTACGGTTTTTCGTTTTTGAGCTATGCTGTTCACATACATACATACACACACACACACACACAGACCATTTGCTAAAAACCACTTTTTTGGACTCAGGGGACCTCAAAACGGATATTTCCGGTGAAAACTCGATATCGAAAATTTGACCCGATTACAATACTTCCTCTTACTAGGAGTAAGAGACAGTAAAAATATATATATAATGGAATATAAAATTTTCGGCAATTATATTACTACAGTTACAAACTAAAATTATAAAACAAATTAAATTTTGTTTTGTGTTTTATAATGCTTCGACCCAGAAATATAAAGATTAAAAAAAAACAACAAAAAAATCTGCTATTTAACACCCCCACCACCTTTATAAAGTTATGCTAATTTTAATTAAACATTTAATAAACAGTGCAAGTCTAAAGAAAACTTAACTAACAGAAATATATAAAAATTATAGTAAGTGAAATTCGTGTAAGAGTTTCACAGCGGATTTTGGGGCGGAGGGGGAGATTTGATCGAAGAAATTCTCAGAGTGAACAAAGTTTTAATAAAATATCAGTGTACAATATATATAAGGTTATAATGAAGCTTTTGGCGGTGAAAGGCAACACATATCATCTGGAGGAGGTGTATGCAGTTGATGACAAAGGTTCCACTACATTCGCCGACATTATTGCCTTTCACCAGAGTAAGAAGCTTGCCTGGATTATAGACCCTACTATTCGTTATGAAAATAACGATAAAAACCAGGTTATGAAAAAATAAACCAAGAGAAGCAGAGCATATACAAAAAATATATATAAGCTACTTTAAAGAAAAGTTCCAGAGAATTTCACGTCCATGGATTATGGGTTTGGCACGGGCGGTACTATACCCGAGCTGTCTGGCAAATTTTTGTACGAGTAGACCGAAATCACTTGACAACCTTGGCAGAATACAATTATTTCTCATTCTCTAGGAATTTTAAACTTTCATTTATAGGAACAATAAATCAATTTAGGTTGGAATTATTTAACTATTGTATTTATTGTAGAATGACAATATTAGCTAGTGTTCGATAAATTCTTTTATATTGTATATACTATTGTTTATGTTCTCTCTATTATAATGTTTTCCTAATTTATTTTATTTTTAATAAATTTAAATTTAAATTTACATATTTAAGCGATATCTTTTCTAATTGATAAGAATGCTGTATGTAAGTAGCAACGCAATGTAGTAGTGCAGCCGCGCTTTTGTTCTGAAGTGTTTTCCTTTCTTCGTAGTATAAATTCCGTTTATAATAAAAGTTCCCAATCAGAATTTTGAGATCGCAATAATAGATATCCATGCGAACGTGCTATTTATTGTAGCAGACTAATCAGTTTCAGTTTTGTTAAATCAATAATTTCTAACTTAATGCAGCATCTGTAGTGGAAGGACGAAATCGAAAAATAATAGTTTTTAAAAATAATTTAGAATATTTTATAATTATCTCAAATTAAGAAAAAGATTGACATTCCATTGCAAAAGGGCTAGCCAGGTATACAAGTCCAGTTACTGGTACGGTACAAGAACAATTAAGGCATTGTACTACCGCTTCTTCTCACAGGGGAGGAATTGAAGAAACAAAGAGAAAAGATATTTTAAGACAGACGAGTGCTAGAAATCAAGGTGGAAACATATACCAGTATTACGTTATAAGAAATTATTATAAGCTATTGTGATATTCAAAGTAACTTAATTTCTCTTAGAGAATATATTGTTTTAAACTACCAGTGTGTTCTTAATTATTCTTGCATTCTATCTCAAGCAAACATATAAACCCTTTTCGCTAAAACGCTCGTGCTACACAACCACAAACACATCCACACCAATATATTACACATCTTTTTCAACCAATTACACGTTTTAATAGTTTGCTCTGTATATTATTCGATCATTAACAAAAGCGATATTAAACAAAATTTACTAGACCATTTTGGATAATTTGTTAATCTGTAAATTAGTAGTACTAAAAATATTATATTACAATATTGTATGGGAAATTATAACAAAAATATAAATAATAAAATTTAATTGATATATAATTGTATTAATAAATAAAACTATTAAAATTCATATTACATGCTTCGTTTACATAACCTAATTATTTTTCAAACATGTAAGCAATAAATTATTTCCAAATCATGGATAATAATAATAATAATAATAATAATAATAATAATGATCTCCATGAATGAAATCTTTTTAACTTGGCCTATGGAAAACCGAAACTAAACATAAAATACGTAAATGTAAGTAAAGGAAAAAAGAGAAACAAACAATCCTAAACAGTCCTAATGGCCTAGTTTATGCGCACAATTAAACAGTTGAAATAATTATGTTATCAGTTACAAAAAAACACTCATTAGAGTTCGGTATAAATTAGCATGAATTACAAAAAAAAAGTAATTATGAGTTGTTTTTTGTATGTTTTATATATTATAAATTGCGTAATAATGCAGGGCAGTCTTGACATTGAACAGTTACAGCTTATCTCCTCCTTCCCGTTGATATAGATAAATATATATATATATAAAATTATTTTGCCGACAAAAGAAATATCTGAGGGCGCCAATTCTTCTTTTTGGCAAAGAGGACATTTGAAAATTATCTGTAATAATTATTTTATTTTTTTTAATATGAATAATAACTTCTTTCCGGGTTGTGATATAATTGAAATAAAAAAAAAGAAATAAAAAAACAACAAAATAAATAAAAGATATTTTAAAGATAAAGTAAGATAATTAATTGGGCACTTTATTTTTAATTTTTAAATTTATAGTTTTCTTAATATTCTTTTGGATAAATTTTGAATTCACAGCCAGTCGTTTTAATTTTTTCTCTTACAGCAATTTTCCACACTTATTTAATATATTTCCTAAATGATTATTAATTTTTATTGTTTGTTTTAATTATTGATTTTGATAACTATTATATATTGAATAAACACTTGAGTTTTCGGGTTGAGATCATATCGAATATTGTTTTTTAATGTTATATAAATGGTCACCCAAAAATTCCCCCTTCTTTCAAGCAAATCTTGTGAAATACTCACATTAATTTCTCTTACTACAGTCAATATAATTACAAATTTCCTTTTAACTTGAATATTTTTTTTTTCAGTGCTCAAAAGAAAAGTTGGCGAGGGGGTGGGGTGGTTAAATGGAGGTGGAAACCTCCATTAACCCCACCACTAGGGTCAAGTAGTAACTTCAGTAAAGGTTACAATATTCTTCTACGATCACTTCCAGATCTCCGGCCGAACTCACCAATTTCCCAACAATGTACGATAGCACCGTGACCTATCTGAACGTTCTGCCATATATCGCACGCTATGTTCTTTCCTCGTAAGAGCGATCACTCTGAGGCATTCTCAAAAGAAATGACCATTTTGCTGTATAAAGTTAAGCAAATAATGTAATGATAAAATTAAAAATAATGTGGATTTAAACAAAAAAAAAAAAAACATTGGTTACGATGTCTGTCCCAGACCAGAATACTACACTAAATGAATTTTGACTTTTTAATATTTATTAATTTGTTTCATTGATACTGATAATTTGCTGCAATCCTAAAATATGTTTCTACTGTTAAATTTAAATGTTTTTTACACTATTTTAACAGAGTTGTTGGCCTACAATACCGTCGCAATAGGGTCGACTTATTCTTGCTGAATATGTAGCTGAATTTTCTGTAATGTAGCAGATGATATATGATTGTTGCGAGATACTGATTAAGCACTTTATATTTGGTTTGAACTTAATTTCAAAGATTGTCGTGATGTCATCTTGGCTACCAAAAACGAGGCAGGGATAACCATGGGATAATCTTTTCTAAATAACAAAAGTTTTTCCACTTAATTCAATAATAATGTTCTTTTCTTGAATGGTGAGCAGTTCAGATTCGATTGAGACTCGTATGTTATTGAGTTAAAGGGTCGAGTATTTAATGGATTCCGGCGGCCTGACTCCTCCATAGTTACGTCACTTAACGATGCGATACATGAGGCGTATCGTATCTCGCTTCGACAAACTATTCAAATTCTCTAATGTAGGCGAGAGTTAGATTCGCCTACCTCATATCCTAGGAGACTGGAAGGAGAAGTAGGGTATTCAAGCCATGATTCAGTCCGATAGGCACAATCTTCAAGAAAACATCAACATCACACTGCCAGATCAGTCTGTAATTTCTACCCACGTTGTCAATGTCTATGTCATTACTGAAAAGTCTTTGAAATACTGAGGTACTTAGTTAAATGTCAGTGTTCAGTCTGTGTACATTTTTCTTCATTTTTCTCTGTCCAACCCCCTTAAATAATCACTATATTTGGTGATAGCGGTTGGATGACGAAGCAGTTGGCAGATTGCATATGATTTTTGACTGCAGGCAGGACACGCTGCCTCCAATTCATTACAAGTAATAGTCCGACTATGATTGTACAATCTATTGAGTGCTCATACACAGACTACCAAAATATTAATTATTCTGGGCATTAATATTATTCTTAACTTATTATAAATATATTTCCTCGATTAGTTTTCTTTCTTTTTAGTGAAGTAAATACAAAGGATCGAGATATCAACTAGACAGTATTTTCTATAATACATTTTTCTGCCTCGAAACTTAGCACCTTTTCACAAAATACTCCTAATCAAGTTTAATAAATGTCTATTATTAAATCATGATCTGTTTAAATTTTTTAATAACTAGACTGGATTCGTCCATTTTTATTTCAATTAGGATGCGTCATCATACAGTCACTGTCGCCCTGAGCATTCTCAGTTCAAAAGCGAGCTCCAGGCAATACTCTCTCTTTAAGGATAGAGGATTATACCACACTGCCCTTAGACTCGAACTCCGGGTTACCACATGCGAAGCTAGCGTGCTTTATTGAGCTAATCCCGTCCTTTTTACATCTTATTCATAATTTTATTCTATTTAAAGTGTTAACAATAAATACCTTCTTAAATTCCGCACGCACAAAACTTGACACCAACATACCTAGAACAAAAAAAAAAAGTTAAAGTAAAAATCAACAAATACTGGTAAATATGTTAAACAATCCTTATAAACTATTGTTCAAATTAAAATGGATTATTGTTAATAAATATGATATTTATTTTCATTACATACGAATATAGTCTGACAAGATTACATTACATTACATGGTTGCGTTCAAAAAGAAAGAAATTAGGCCACGATTAATTTGACTATAATAATACACTTTAACTAATAATAAAAAAAACTCTAATGAACATTCATCAGCTTTCACAACATTAAAATGCTGCTCACAGACAGCTGTAGCAGTACAAGTTGATAAGAGGTCTCTTTTATATAAGTGGTAAGGTTTCAATGTATTGTTTCCTTTTTTTCTATTTACACCGTATTTAATATTAATTTCCCTCTAAAAAAAGGACTTTATTATAATCATATCCATCTAGATATTCCGAATTCTTTCAGGCTGATATACGATTATTCTCGAAAAAAAATGACAAGACACTTTCAGGAGATAGCTGTAACTAAAACTCTAATACAGTGAAAAACGTTTAACACGTAACTGAGACAAATTTTTTCGTGTTAATCGAAAAAATAGCGTTTTGTTTTTCTGCCATTGTACATGTAAAAAATAAGTAAATTACATAAAGAATAAAAAAAATAAAATTATAGAAAAAAAAATTAACAGAAACACAAAATTCACAGAATTCGAAAACTAAGTGAAATACTTTAACAATAGCGGTGTCTTTACCTACTCCAAAGATCAGCAGAAAGCTAGCAACAGTGGCAGCCATTTTTTATTCTGTCCCGTCTCTCCAAACAAAACTAGCAAAAAAAATCTGCGTGACGTTGTGACTACATAAAACAGTTATATTTTGTTCGTCTGAGAATTGAAATCTTTTCGTGTTAAGTGATATTTGTTTCGTGTTAAAAGAAAACAAATGTATGAAATTACACATAGTATGTTTTCAGGACCGCACGATGATTTCGTGTTAACCGGTTTTTTCATATTAAGCATTTTGTGTTAAATGTTTTTCAGTGTACACATATCTACTTCTAAATAATATTGTTATTTATTTTAAAGAACAAAAAAATAAACATTTTATGATCCAAAATTAATAGGACTCCTTATTACCAGAATAGATTGAGGAACGTAAATATCTAACATTTATTTTAGGTAATTCATTGTTTAGAGTGCGCTCTAGTTTCAGTCAAGTGTAAACACAAACAAATACAACTTGTTTATGATGATATATATGGCATACAGTTTCCTATTTCATTCTTCATTATATAATATTTTTGTTGAAATGGATGTTCAAATATTATAATAATAATAATAATGTTAAAATCTCACAGCAAATTATTAACACTGAACAAAATCCATTCAAAAAGTTCGCAGTTTTCAAGTAAACAAAAAGGCGAATATGTTTTCTAGCAATTTAAATATTTACTTTTAAGCCGATTATTTATAATTATTTATTCTAAAGCTAAATTTATTTATTTACACAACAATTACTAAATTATTTTCTTGTTAATAATAATTATAGCGAGAGATTGTTGATATTAATTAAGACATCCAAAATAAATAGCCATTTTTTTTTTTCTAAGAAACGACATATTTGTTTGAAAAACGTTTGAGGTGTTTCGTCCATCATTTCTATAATTCTAGTATTAATTACAAAGTTAAGATTAATAAAGAAAGCTTCTTCTTTTTTTTGAATATTTGGTACATTTCTTTCTGTATAGAAGGATTTTTTTGAAATTGATTTAAGTGCTAATAAAATATTCCTAAAAAATTCGATAAAAACAGAATAATAATTATCACGACATTATAATTATATAAACAATAGTTAATATAAAACTTATAGCTACAGTGATTTATACAACAAGATGAATATATTTGATTTAAAGAAACTACAATTAATAATAATCAAAATGACAAAAATTGTGGATAGATGAAATACTTCAAATGTTTTTCAAACAATAATTGTGTAGTTTCTGCGAGAAAATTTGCTGTTTTTCTAAATGTCTACATATTTCCTCAGCATGGAACTGTTACCAGGGTCCTCCTAAACACCGTATAATAGAATCAGGAATAGTGATGTTAAAGTAACAGACACATATATATATTGTAACGTTTTTCCCTCTGAACGAGCTACTGCAACTAGTTTCTAAGTGGATTCGTTTAGATAAAACACACTAAACTTCAATAAAATAAACACCAATTTATTGTATAACACAATAAATTACAAATAAAGCACTTAATAATAATTAATACACATATAGCGTCGTAAAACTTTTCCTCTAAAATACAACTTCAATCCAAGAAGTGCCCATTTGATTTTCTGCTAGAGTCACAAGTGGTTGTAATCGAATCAAGCCATCGAATTCGCCTTACAAAGCTGGACTTAATGGTTTCAATACTAGCCGCAGCAAATTTCACCATCATGCCTCCAAGAGCACTACTATGGATTACCTCCATTGTTACGTCCACTGTAAGGTATTAGCGCGTGAGCTTCAATTTTGTCAGTCAATTATCCGAGGTCAGCCCCCACTTAAAGTCTGAACAAATCGTAATAAAGTGCCGACCATTTGAAGGCATGACAAACAGTCAGCAATTAACTAGTCTTTAAGATCAACCTTGTAAGATTCACCAAAATGGCCATACTAGCCATCTACCGTTAGAACAATCAAGAGTTCTAACTAGCCACATCGCACTTCAAGTGACTCACAACCAGCCAACGCTACCATTCTATGTTCATCATCAACATTATCACTCTTCCGTTCGGGCACAACATTCTCTCTACATCTAAACTGTGAATACATTGTCAGTTTGTGCGTTTATCATTACACCATTCATCAATCTTCATCCCTGCTATATAATGATGCTTATCTTTTAAATATGAATGTTGCAATCTTTCGGAGTATTATCTTTCTAAGCGTTTTTAAAGTTCTATTACACATATTTTAATAAAAAAAAAACTATTTTTTCATCGCATATTTCGTCAATACACCACCATTTCTGTCATATACTGTAGAACATACTGGATACTCTTTTCTGGATATGTCATTTTAGTTTATAAAGATATAATTTAAATAATTACTATAAACATTGAATTTGTATAAAAGTTAAGTCTGGGGCCTCAATTTTATCAACACCATTGAATTATCACGTAAAAAATGCAATCAAGTAGCCAGAGAAATTAATAAATTTAGGGAATTTTGAAACAGTGTGAAATAATCCATAAAACTAAAAGTTACAAGAATTTTACTTTCTGCAATCTACATAGATACAAATGACGAATTTTAAAAAACATTAACTGAACTTCAGTATTATATACAATGAGTTATTACAGTTTATTGAAATGACACTTTCGGGGGGAGGTAACTGATTAACAGCTATGCTAGAATTCGTCTAGCATAATTTTTTTTTGTTTTTTTGTTTTTTTTGGAAAACAATATAAAATGAAAGAGATAGATCTCTAATGAGTTCTCAGTATACCAAGTTTAAAAAAAACCTGAATAAATATCGAGACAATCCAAAATCTGGGAAAACAAAAAAAAAAAAAAAAATACGGCCAACCGATTTTCTTTACAGAATTTAACATCAAATTTGCCCGAACGACATTTTTAAGGGAAGTCTAAAGTCTCCCATCCCTTTAGAACCACTAAAATCAAGTTTCCCAGAAAATAGCTTTAACTAAAAATAATAGACTTATGTAATTTGCATACGTAATTTGGGTCTTGTCCTAAATCAGGATAAGACAAAATATATGTATGTTGGAGGTGGCAATGGTCCCCCAGGAAACAGTATTCAGATTGGTCCTTTTACTTTTCAAAGGGTACAAGAATTTACCTACCTTGGTTCCCAGGTCACCTCCACTAATAATGTTTCGACGGAGATCAGCAGAAGAATTATGGCTGCGAACAGATGTTATTTTGGCCTGGTAAAATACATGAAGAGCAGCCTGATCTCCAGGAGAAGGAAAATCAGGCTGTATAAAACCCTCATCCGCCCAGTAGTGATGTACGCTTCCCAAGCTTGGATTATTTCCAAAAACGATGAAAAGAAACTCCTTGTATTTGAAATAAAAATACTCAGGCGCATTTTTGGCGCAGTGAGGGAAGGGGATACATGGAGAAGGCGAAAAAACAAGGAGTTATGTGAATTGTATGGGGAAGCGGACGTCGTACACACTATTCGACTATCCAGGCTGAGCTGGGCTGGCCATGTGGCGAGGATGGAGGAAAATGAGATACCAAGGAGGATTTTGGATGGGGGAATAGGTACGAAAAGAAAGGTTGGCAGACCCAAACTTAGGTGGCTTGACGGTGTGACCAACGATGCGAGGAGCATCTTGGGTACTCGCAACTGGAGAGCAGCTGCAACTAGCAGAGACACCTGGATTAGGCTCATTGAGGAGGCCAGGACCCACCAAGGGTTGTAGAGCCATGAAGATAGATAGACAGAATTTGCATACAATGATTTTTTGATAAAAAAAAGTTAGAGCCGTTTTCGATAAAATTGCAAAACAAAAAATAGTTAAAAAGATCCTGTCAGGGAAGTAGTTAGTGCTTTCTCAAATATACACATAACATTTTCTAAAGACCACTTTTTCGGTTTAAGGAGACCTCGAAAAGTATTATATCAAGTGAAATTCAATTGAGAAAATTCAAACAACATCGCTATTCACCATTTTACCAAAGGGGAAGAAAAAGCAATATTGAAGTTTGTAAATTAACTAAAAATTATAAAATGAAGTGAGTCCGGATGATGTTGATAATAGTCCCGTCAGTCTGTATATAGCACATTTTTATTGTTTAATAAATACTTGGGTATATTGCAGACAACTTCCGATCTTGCCGTCAATGTAGCCATCCTAAATATAGACAAACATTCGCGTCATCCTTTCATCCTTTATTTAACGTCATTCCACCACATTCTTGTTTCCATATTCTCCCACCGTCGCTATGAGCACATAATAAAAAATAAAAAAAAAAACAATCTGGTGTGAGGTCAGAAAAATCATATGACTTTGAATGCAATAATTATAATTTGATTGGGTTGGGTATTTTTGAACCAAATTTACAGCCAGCTTTTTCTTTTTATTCAGTATTTGATTTTACATTCGTCAGGTTTGGTTTTTAGCTTTACGTTTCGACAATTATTTTGCCATTTTCAAAAGCTTTTGTACTAATGTCTTGACTAGTAGTTCTTGCTGGCTACTTTAGAAATTAACTGCATGTACTTCTGTTAGTTCTTTGTTTTACTTCGAGAGGATTCATTAAGAAATTTAACCGAAAATGATTTTACTTTGAAATTGTTATTATTGAATTTGAGTTTGAGATTAAGAGATCTAGCCGAAAAAGATTTTACTTGAAAATTATTTTTGATCTGTCCTTTTTTTTCCTTTTAAAAGTTATTATATCTATTACTGTATTGGAGATTTTAAATGAGCGATGTTCATGGATAGTTTTTCCAAACTGGTGCACGTGCTGATGTTAGAAAGCTTTCTCATTACTAAGTTTCTTGCAATTTTTGGCTGTATCTTTTGTTGTTATTGAATTCTGAGTTTCAACCCTCATTTGCAGCTATTTGGGTCAACTAATTTTGGGATAACCGCATCATATAATAAATGATTTTAGAAATAAAACCAAAAATGCGTAATTTAAAAATAGCTATCAAAAACAAAATAACTATTGCCTTTATTCTAGATATACTTCTGATTTATAATTGTGCTTAAATTTGTTTAGAAAATAATATATTTATTTTAAAAACAAGTGGTGCTTTCTTAATTATTACTAATACTTCATTCTCTCTTAAACTTACATACTTACAAGCCCTTTATTATTATACAATACCGCTCGTGCTACTACGAATACACATCATCACACCAAAACAAATAAGTTTATAATATCAAATAAGTTGTAGCTATTATTTTAACAGAATATATTAATTGTTAACAGTGGTGATTTCTTGATTATTACTAATACTTCATTCTCTCTTAACCGTATATACATACAAGCCCTTTTCACTAAAACGCTCACGCTACAAGCTACCTACACACAAACATCACCAAAAACATTACACTTGACAGAACATTCTGTAGTTTCCCGCATAATGCTTCGATATATTCTTTCCCGAATTTATTCTTAGCAGTATTACACGCAAAGTATTATATTAAGGAATGTAATACTATTATGGTATTAAGGAATTATATTTGCATAATACAATGTTTTTCGACAATTTAAGATTTATAGAGTTTTTGTTTTGTTTTTTTAATAAAAATTAATCCAAGAGAGGTGAAATAAAACATTATTCATGCAGCAATAAACAAAGATATCCATCTAATTTTATCTGTTTATTCAAGCATTGTTAAACTACCAGAACAAACAAACCAATAAAATGTTATATTTTAACAAAGAGATTAAAACGTAGATAAAAGAATCCAACAAAATGCACGTTCAAACCTGCTCATAAGAAATAATTAATAAAACAAACTAAAAAAAAAATACAAAACATAATATACATTTTTGTAATAACTAATAAAATAATAATGGAACATTGATCTTTTTAATATTTAGGAATTTTACTTTTTACTTAAAATAGTGAGAGAGAAGTATTAATTTTAATTTCATGAGGATTTAATATACTATGTTTACTAATAATGCGATTTAATACATTTTTGTCCTGTACTTAGGACTGATTGTTAATCGTAACATCTAGTAAGAGAGTGCAAAATTGAAAGAAAATCGCAAACTCCACTGCGGTTTAAAAGAAGAATCATCACTTCATAGATTTCAGTGTTTGCATATAGAATGTACTCGTCTGTAAGTGTATAATGTATTAAGTGTGAATAAGTAATGTGCGGTGATGAGCTAAAGTCTTGCCCAAACTGAATGCGCTAAGCCAAAAGTAGTTGCAGAGGCATTAACTTACCTCTGCAGGACCCCATATGTGTATGTTATGTGCATGTTTGAAGGTGTCAGTATGAGTGCGGCTCGTGTTTTTAAGCCGGGAGGATACCCGGAGAGAGTGCCAAGATTCCTGAAGAAGTGGCTAGTCATCCCCTCCCCCTACCGCCAAACACATTAGTAACAACTTTACCGATTTAGTGTTTTTAAGTTCTTAACAATTTTCTCGATATAGGCAACAACGAATTTTTTGAAACACGGAATGGTTAACAACTGTACAATTATTCACTCAGTCACAAATAAAATGGGACACAGTCTTTTCATTAATAAAAATAACATTTATTCGAACAATCTATTTTTAATACAATACGCTAGATAAATAATATTTTGTGGTGTTAATGTTTTACACTAACTCTTAGTTTTGATTGACGTAAAAAATAATAAAAAATAAAAAATGAACAAGAATGAAAAAATTAGAAATCTTTTTACAATGTGTTGACAAGTTTCTTTAATTTTTCTCACCTCCCTAGTACTTGGCACTGCGTGGGCATCGCGATCAGTTTTTGAATGGTCACTTGTCGAATGGCATCCCATTCTTCATATAGGGCAATGATGAGCTGTTGCAGAGTAAATGGAGGCTGGCCACGAGCTTATAATACGCCTCTTGAGCATGTCGCATAGATGTTTTATAGGATTCATGTCCGGACAACCTGCAGGCCAATCGATCACATTTATACGACTTCCTCCAACAAGCGGGTGACAACTCTAGCTTTTTATAGACACGGCCTATCATGTATTAGCATGAAACTTTCCCCGATAAATGGAACAAACGTATGTCTGCCTTTAGAGAAGAACTACTTAGCAGCGGTCATTGCGTCATTATCAACAATAATTAACTCGGTGCGGGCCTCCAAACTTACCGCATACCACAATTGATTATCGTTGAAAGGAGTACTTCCTCTTATATTACATTGAATGAAACGCCTACCTGCCTTCCCCAGACACGAATTCGACCGTCTGAATAATACAGTTTTTTACTTTCTCTTACTCCTAGTAAAAGGAAGTAATGTAATCGTGTCAAATTTTCGATATCGAGTTTTCACCGGAAATATCCGTTTTGAGGTCCCCTGAGTCCAAAAAGTGGTTTTTAGCAAATGGTCTGTGTGTGTGTGTGTGTGTGTGTGTGTGTGTATGTAGGTATGTGAACAGCGTAGCTCAAAAACGAAAAACCGTAGAAAGTTGAAACTTGATATTCCGTTTAGGTGTCACCATGGGATTTGACACTACGTTATCTGTCAAAATTCCTCAACCGGAAGTACCACTTTACTAGTTGGATTTTTTACTTTTTGCGATTTTCTCAAAAATGGCTCCGACGATTTTCTTTAAACTCCAAACATCAACCACACATACAAAGAGCTACAACTTTTATTTGAAACATTTCTCCGGGAAAATGCAGTGAAGGGCACTTTTAGGGGAGGGGTAGGGTTAGGTTTTAATCTAAAGTGCTATTTCAGTTTATTAGACAATTCTGTCATCTAAATAATGTTAATTAGAATTAAATATGTTGTTGAAATTCCGAGTTTGAAAAAAATCGGATAACCGGAAGTGCGTTTACTTACCACTTTACTAAATGATTTATTCACTTTTTCGCAATTTTCTCAAAAATGGCTCCGACGATTTTTTTTGAAACTTCGTATATAAACTGAACATGCAATGATCTACAACTTTTATCTAAAACATTTATCTGAGAAAATTCTTTTCATGCACTCTTTAAAGTGCTATCCTCGTTGATTATACAATTCTATCATCCAAACATAATTACTTAGAAATAAATGGATGGCTGAAATTCCAAGTTTCAAGAAAATTAGTAAACCGGAAGTGCGCTTTTACTGAACAGTTTTTTCAGTTTTCGACGAATTTCATTAAATTTGGGTACACAAACTATAAAATTTGTCAATTATCATTTTGAGAACTGGAGTAAGAGAAAGTTGTGTGAGTGTTTCACACCAGTTTGTGTTTTTTTTAATTTAAGGCGCGTCCACATCTCTGGTCATTGGCGCCTGGAGCCTTCTCAGTGCACTGCCGGCCTCTGGACAATGTTCTCTCGTTACAGACAACACTGTCCATCACCCGACAGTGAGCTGTAGAGGCTCCTAGGAAGAAAAAATGTAAGTGTAGCACAGCTGGACTCGAACCCTGGTCCTCCGAATAGGAGTCCAGTACGCTAACCACTTAGCGTATAACTAAGGATAACTAAGGATTTGCCTTTCCTCGAATAATACAGATCAAATCGCGATTATCTGTGAAGATAATTCACATTCCCCCCCCCATTGCTCTGCAACTGATTATTATTAAAGAAATAACTATCCACCTCCTAAATAAAAATCCGAAATTAAAATGCTTGAGGAACTATAATCTAGATCTAGATCTTAAAAAAAAAAACGAACAACTTTATCAACTTGTTTGCATCATTATGCGATAATATTAGAATTAGAATAAGATTGTATGAAACGGAAATGGCAAAATTATTGTGTATATATATATATATATATTTGAGAATTTATTATTTTTTAAAGAAAAGAACAAAAGACTTCCTGATGTGGCAGACAATGGGCACAAGTCCTTGGAGGAATGCATTGCACTCAGTACGTACTAAACTAGCCTCGTTTTATTTGTTATATGCATATAATTTAGAATCAGTTTACAAGCGATCTGGGTACTTTTCAGATTGTTTTCATTCATTTATTTACATTTCAGGAAGGTAAATAAAATAGCAAGTGCTTTTATTGCCAGTCTGTCTCCCTTTTAATGTGAGCAAATAGAAATTAATTTGTATACTAAAATATTATGTTGTGGCTCTTTATAATATACGAAAAACTGAAAAGTGGCTCTCATTGACTTCATGCTTGCCCAGCTCTGGTATAGACAATAATAGATAAAACAAAACAAAAAATCGAACAATTGGAACAAACCTAAGCATACATTTAGCAAAAAATTTGAATTTAAAAAAGTTTGTAGGAGGAACAAGTCCTACGCTATCCAAAGCCTCCTATATAGCTACCTCAAAAATTCGGTGCCTTCTCTGAGCACTGGCACAGGTAGAGACACATTGCCCTTTACCGGACAGTGAGCGATATATGTTTCTAGTCCAAGAAAAACTAAGGGCAGCACAGCTGGACTCGAACCCGGAACCTCCATGTTGACATTCCAGCACTGAGTTAATCTCACCCCTTGGACTTTTATTAAATATTTATTGTCTTGCATGTTGAATATTTGGTTCAGGATTCATGTTTGTAGTAAAGCAATACAGGGTTGCGTTCAAGTATTACATTAGTTCTAGACTAATTTTAAACGTGTAAGGCTTACAACTTAGCAATATATTAATAATAATAATTATGGAATCAATTTTTCACTTAAATTCCCTATTCCCCTCTAGTTTTAAAGGTACTATTATTACAAGACACAACAACAATTTTATTATCTTCAACACCACTTTTAGAAGACAATAATTCTAAAAACTTTGCAATCTAAGTTACTTGTATTCACCAATATTTTATGTCAAATTATTTTCATACATCCTCTTTCGCGATTTTACATGTACATACTTAATCAGTTATCTCTCTACAGAATTCAATTATACTCTGAATAAAAATCTGAAACCGAACAGAATTAATAAAAAGAAACATACGGACCTAAACCATATTTAGTAAGCATAAAGAAGGAATATAAGGAATATAATTACTTACTTTCCTTAATGTTTTTACTACAAAAGCATATTTATATATATGTATATAATGGAATAATAGTGAAGGATATTCAGATGTGCTAATGACTGAGGAAGTATTATGTAATGTGAAGTAATCTGATAGCAAACAATGCGGTTTCTTTGTAAAGTGATAATTTTGTATTAGAGAGAGACAGGATTTCTATAAATGGAAACTACTGTGTTGTTGTTACTGACAACATTAAATAAATAAAACAAGAAGATGGAATAAAAGAAAAGCAATTAGCCAAGATTGTTTTAGAAATAAAGTGTTATAATAGTCATAAAAGTTAATAATTTGGTAATAAAGGAAAAAACAGTTTGAAATATTAAATAGCAGCAACATCATATCCTAGATTTTTTTGATATAGTTAAGGATATTTATTAAGTTTGACAAATAAGCAGTCAATATTCTTTTTCAATGTCTCCATTCCTTTCTGTTGGGAGAAGATAATACTTGAGTTTTTTGTTTCAGCCCTTCTAAAAAAAAAAAAACATGGGAATAAATTAGGAATTTGGAACAAAAGTTAGTTCAATTTTAAAGTGAAACAACATTAAAAGACTAACTACCAGATAGCATAATAAAAATCATAAGCAGTTTGTGCTTTTATGCTGGAACATACGTATATACAGACGGTTAGATACAAACTAAAATTTAAATTTATATTTTCATTATCTGAGCGAAAAAAATGAAACTACGGAAAACGTAATAACTTTAAGTGAAGTGGCGGATATTAATGTCAAGTGAACTTAATGTTAGAGTGTTTCATGTATAATGAAGCTTTTATATCTATGTACATATATATATAAAATCTAGTTATTTAAAAAAAAAAAAATATAACTTCTTCAGTAGTATCTAAGACATAAAAGCTAATGAAGTTGAGGCATAGGTAATTAAGAGAGAAGTTTGATATGTAATTTGAAACGCCATAAATTCTGCAAAATTACAGCAAATAATTTTTTCACGAATAAATGTTGCATACAAAAGTGATAGGTTTACATCTGTACTGTTAGCATTCCAAGTTTAAAGGAAATCATTATAGTGATTCTGTTTTTCAAGAAAATTCCAAAATACTTTCTTTTTTTTTTTTTGTTTCTACACCATGACTACGGCTATTCAACCATTCTATGTCGCAAGGCCCAGTACAAATAGGCTGCGGCTGGTGACTGATGTGGTTCGTTTAGTTGGATATACAGGGGGCATGTGAGAACTATCTCGGACGCGAACAACTTCGCCCCCCCCCCCCACATAACCACGAAAACCTTTTCTATAAAGTCACACTTCCGGTTTACCGCTTTTCTTTAAATTTTGAAACTTTAACAATGCTTCTTATGTAAATTAATTTTATAAAGGTATTCGAACCAAATTTAGTATTGAAGTGGCACTTTAGAAAGAGGAAAGCTTAGCGCTCAGGAATCTTCCGAAAAAAAAATCAATTTTCCCAGGAAAATGACCCAAATAAAAGTGGTAGATATTTATTGTCTAGTAAAAACTAAAAGTTACTTTATGATTGAGTTCTAATCCTTCTGCCGTCTGTTTGCTTGCCACATCAAATATAACCCGGCTAACTTATGTATATTAACAATTGCTTTGTCTCATTAAAGCCGTTTGGCCTAGCAATTTAAGGAACGCTTGATTTATTTAAAAATTTGGGATGCATGATTTCATTTACTTATCCGATTTGTGATCCTGAGCCAGCTCCAGCCGTCACTAAGAGGTTCTGTGACAGCCAGATTAGACACTGGGAGATGAAGGTTTTGGAGAAATGCTGTGAAGACACGCAGGGGTGCCTCCAGGCTAAAAGATTTATCAAAGTGATTAAGCGGGGGGGGTTTCAGACTACCTCCTGTCCCTTAGTAGGATCGGACTGAGGACCTTGGTGGGTAGGGATAATATAGGGAGGACGTTTAGTCCAATATGTCATAACTGTGATGATGGAGTTAGGGAAACGGTGTATTACTATTTATGCCAGTGCCTCCGTTTCAGTGGTACCAGGTTTCGTGTATATGGGAGGGCATCACTCTCGCCGGACTGCCTGGGAGGGCTGGAGCTGAAAGATATTTTAGGATACTGTAGACAAACCGGTAGACTACCGGGGGAGATTAATTAGGGGGATGATTTGGGGGGGGATAAAAGCCACATAGGCTTAGGTCCCAGGCCGATAAGCACCCAGTTCAATAATAATAATAATATCCGACTAGATCTACATATCCTGTAATCTGGTTTAGAAATAAAAAGCGATTTAGCGCCCAAACATTTTGCAAAAAATTAATAAAATGAGAATGACCAAATTTTTTTTGTCTAGTTTAGTAACATGCATTTGAATTCAGAAATTTCCACTTAAAAAAAGTGATATTTATTCTAATTTAAATTCCAGAACAATCCACCAACTTTACTGAATACAGGCAGGAAGGTTTCCAAAAGAAAAGAGACAAAAAAAGAGATGAATTATTAGATTTCAAAATGTTTATAGTATCATATACACAGCCCCTGCACGCACATATTCCTTGTCGATGCGTACTCCTCTTCCTAAGATTATACGACGCTAGACAGTTAACAAACACCCTTCTATCTGTCTGCGGACTTATATTTTATAAGAAGCAATTAATCTATTTATTTGGAAAATGAAATATACATTATAGGATTACTATGTAACTAACTTATACATGATATTGGAGATAAAACATGCAGGATGGGTTTTAAAAAATTTTACTTATCTTAGTCATAATGCTTCTAAAGTTTATAAAGTATTTTGAAAAACTAAGAACAAGGAAAAATTGGTAACTTGTTTTTGATAACCTAAAAACTGATTATTTCGTATCATTTATAACTGAAAAAATAAATCAAGAAAAAAAAAAAATGGGCCCCCCCTGTACAACTATTTGGAAAAAAAACCTACTTTTTACACAACTTCCCCCACAAATCTTTATTTCCAACGGATAAACTATTTTTCAAATTTGTAATATTAACAACACACTTTAATAAACTCTAGGCACTTCAGACATAAAAAAAATTTTTTTTTTTTTTTGCTCAGTCGTAATCAAAGTTCAAGAGTTTCATGCTAAACATCGTGAACAAATTCTTCATTCTGGTGGATTCTCCCCCCCCCCCTTTCAATATGATTATCAAACCCGGCATCAATCACATTAAACGAAGATTATGCTACACTAATTTTTTAACAGAAACATCAGACAACTAAATAAATACTAAAGAAATAAATACCAAGTTGATAGAAATTAATAATAATTATCTTTAGATAAACTAATTTTAATTTTAAATTACTTTTTTTTTTATTATTTACAGTTACACTTTGAGTTATATACCATTTAACTATTTTTAAACAATAATGACGTGCTATAAATAATAACAGTTTGGTGATAATCGATAATAGTAACAAAATTAACAACAGAATAACAAAAGAAAAAAAAAACATTATAAAATGTGTAAAAATTCTATCAATATCTAAGGAAACATATCGAATAAAAAATATCAATTATAAAATAAAAATAAATAAATAAATAAAAGTGGAGGGTAGTAATGAAAATGTGTGTGTGTGTTGGAAGATGAAGAAGAAGGAAAAAAAGACTGGCAGCCATGATGGTGGTAATGACCTAGGAGGGTCACGTGTTCCCCTCTCGCTTGTGCACTCGCTCTCTCTCTTTTCATTACTATTACTCTTATATTCTCAGTGTTTTATATATATATATAATATAGTCGATTTATATTTCTCTTTCTTTCTCTTTTGAACACAACTCATTGTCAAGGCCACATAGTCGCACTAGGAAATGGCGACTAAAAAACACACACACACATACATACATACAAACACGTATATCTATACATATACATGTTATAAAACTCTTCTTGTTTCCATCACACACCCTTTTTATTAGTTACTACCGCATTTATTAAAAGCACTTTTCCTTTTAAATTATTTCTTTGAGATAAACAAGTTTTGCTATAAAATATTAGCACTGAATAAAGTGGAAAAAAAAAAACAAAACTGAAATTATTATTAATATTTTTAAATTTATAATAATAATTTTTTTTTTTAATTTAAGGTGCGTCAACATCTATGGTCATTGGCGTCCGGAGCCTTCTCAGTGCACTGCCCGGCTTCCGGTCAGTGTTCTTTCATTACTGGCAGCACTGTCCATCACCGAACAGTGAGCTGGAGAGGTTCCTAGGAAGAAAAAAATCTAAGGGTAGCACAGTGGACTCGAACCCGGGTCCTCCGCGTGGGAGTCCAGTATGCTAACCACTTAGCTATTCCCTTCCCTAATAATAATAATTATTATTTCTGAATATTTTCTCCCTGATAAAAAGTAAAAGATAGAAATACATAGAAATGGCTTCGCCACAACAATGATTTTTTTTTTTTTGCGTATTCAACTATATGAAAGTGTGCACTGATGAAAAGGAGAATCGGTATTAAAAGATTTTTTTGAGCCACTAAGTCGGTGCCATAAGAAATTTAACAGGGAACGACTATGTGCAAAAAAAAAAAAATTGAATAGAGGGTATGGAAAAAGATCGTTGAAGAAAATGAAAAGGTGATATGGCGGAAGTGGCTGAAGCAAGTGATTGGGAAGAAGGAATTATTGGAGAATAAAAAATGATGATTAAAGCTACTCTGAGTTCAGAAAGCGGTCACGCCTAGGAAATTTATTAATTTTTTTTTTTTTTAATTTGCAGATTGTTAATTTGGAGTGTATAAACTGTGCAAGTCTTTGTTATCACACTGTCTGAAAAAACGCATCCTGAAGATGGGCGAACACCCGAAACCGGTCGGGTGAAGCAGGGCTATCACGGAAAATGTCTCTGATGCTTTCCGGCTCTGCAGAACCAACCATCACAACAAATAAATAAGACAAATTTGTGATATAAATTGTGGCGTGATCAATGTAAGGGTTGGTCACCCAGTAGTGGCGAACTATAATTCATCAAGTGATCTTATTGTGGCCACTAGCGTCCTAGCCTTCGAGGAGAATCTATTGGGAAGTGATCGGGATGAAAGTGGTTGTACGAGAGGATATGGGTGAATTAACTCATTTCAACTTAAACAAATAGGTTAAATTCTCTAACATTCCAGCCCATCCAATCACACATCATAATCACTGTTACAGTGCTCTTGTATAAAGTAGTAAAACAATGATATGCTTTAAATAAATAAGATAAGAAGCAAACGGAAAAAACAAAAAACTACCACAAAAAAGTATAAAAATGAACAAAAATTATCTTCTCTTATACTTATCTTTTCTTTAATTTTAATAATTATTATTAGTAAGTGATGGCATTATTGTGTCCTAATGACTTCAAAATATATCTATTCGGAGATAACGCCATTACATTGTATAAATCTATACTTTATTTTTTTTAAATAATACGTTGAAGAGTTTTAAAAAACAGGAAGTAGAAATCAAAAAATATAAAACTTTATTAAGAATTTCTTTATTTATATAGTTCTATTAGAACTGATGAGGAAGAAATCGTTGCAGAATGAGGAAAGTAGGGACGATAGAGAAGCATGTTATTTTACCTACAGCTTGGTGTCCTTGGCAATGACTACCTTCCTTCCTTCTATATACGCACATGCACACACACACAGAGCACCTGTCATCTTCAAACAATTATTTTATACAACTTTAGCTCGCATACACACCACACATGCGACCACACCCACTTTCATCTCTCTTGCAGCAAAGTTACACAGCAAAAAAGCGGAAAAAAAGTAAGAAATAATAATAAAAAAAAAAAACTATGTTATTCAAACAACAAACCGGATTCTTCACTGAACTTTTGTAACAACTTTCCTGGCTATTTACTGGACAACCTTATCTAAGTTTTTCAAGTTAATATGTTACACAAAAGCAATGGTAATAATGTATTTTTTTTCATGTATATTTTTACATATTTATTATAAACATAGAATGAATTTTGGCGAATACTCCGACGTTAATTTTTCTCGATAGTATCAAATTTTCGGAAATAGTTTTGAGGGTTTCAGAGATTGTTTTCAAGCATGTGTATGTGTATGTGTGTGTGTGTGTGTGTGTGTGTATGCGTGTAAAACAAAATAACTAAAAAAAATCTGGTGTGAAACACTCACACAACTTTCTCTTACTCCAGTTCTCAAAATGATAATTGACAAATTTTATAGTTTGTGTACCACAATTTAATGAAATTCGTCGAAAACTGAAAAAACTGTTCAGTAAAAGCGCACTTCCGGTTTACTAATTTTCTTGAAACTGGAATTTCAGCCATCTATTTATTTCTAACTAATTATGTTTGGATGATAGAATTGTATAATCAACTAGGATAGCACTTTGATGAAAATCTAACCCCACCCCTCCCCTAAAAAGTGCCCTTAAAAGAATTTTCCCAGAGAAATGTTTTAGATAAAAGTTGTAGATCTTTGCATGTTTGGTTTATATACGAAGTTTCAAAAAAATCGTCGGAGCCATTTTTGAGAAAATTGCGAAAAAGTGAATAAATCATTTAGTAAAGTGGTAAAGTAAACGCACTTCCGGTTATCCGATTTTTTTCAAACTCGGAATTTCAACAACATATTTAATTCTAATTAACATTATTTAGATGACAGAATTGTCTAATAAACTGAAATAGCACTTTAGATGGAAACCTAACCCCACCCCTCCCCCAAAAGTGCCCTTCAGTGCATTTTCCCGGAGAAATGTTTCAAATAAAAGTTGTAGCTCTTTGTATGTGTGGTTGATGTTTGGAGTTTAAAGAAAATCGTCGGAGCCATTTTTGAGAAAATCGCAAAAAAGTAAAAAATCTAACTAGTAAAGTGGTACTTCCGGTTGAGGAATTTTGACAGATAACGTAGTGTCAGATCCCACGGTGATACCTAAACGGAATATCAAGTTTCAACTTTCTACGGTTTTTCGTTTTTGAGCTATGCTGTTCACATACATACATACACACACACGGACACACACACACACAGACCATTTGCTAAAAACCACTTTTTTGGACTCAGGGGACCTCAAAACGGATATTTCCGGTGAAAACTCGATATCGAAAATTTGACACGATTACAATACTTCCTCTTACTAGGAGTAAGAGAAAGTAAAAAGAAAAATTACAAGAATTACAAACTTAATATTTCTTTAACTGATTGAAGTGGCCAATTTTCTTCAACCTTGTAATTCTTACTAAATGTGTGCCCTATATCAATTTTACACTAATTGGAGGATCTAAACTTCTTAAAATGACTTTTTTGAGAAAACCTTACATTCCCCTTCCCACAATATTTCCTTTAAATGAACATTGATTTAAATGTCCAAACAAAATTGATAGGTCTCCATATTCATTGATAACTGAAACAAATTCAATGAAATAGTTTGAAAATAACGTTTCCGTGAAAACGCACTTTCTTCCAATCTACAGATTTTCTTCAAACTCAGAATTTTAACACATATTTAAATTCTAATTAATATTATTTAGACGACAGAATAGTATACTAAAATAAAATAGCACTTTATTTTCAAATAAAACTTTGTTATAAATATATATAGTCAATATACTAACTTTAAAAAAAAATTGTTGAAGCGGTTTTCAAGTTAGATATCTAGATATTCTCGGATAGATAACTGAAAAAAAAAATGTTCGGTAGAAAAGCACTTCCGGTCAACCGATTTCCTTCAAAATTGGAATATTGGTAACATATTTAATTCTCTTTAATATTATTTAGTAAATTATATAATAAATTGAAATAGCACTTTAGGGGGGAAAAAAAAAGAAACCCCCATCATTCCACTAAAAGAGCGCCCTTAAATGAATTTTTCAGAGAAATCTTTCAAAAAAAAAAAAAAAAGCTGTAGCTCTCTGTCTGTATGTGTGGTTAATGTAACAAGTTTAAAGAAAATCATTGATTCCATTTCCAAGAAAATCGTAAAAAAAACAAAAAAAAACTGATTATTCAATTCAGTAAAGTGAATACTTTCACTTCCGGTTTAGGAATTTCGACTGGTAATGTTCTACTTGTCGGATTCCATGGTGATATCCACATGGAATGTAAATTTTAAACTTTCTGCGATTTTCAGTTTTTATGCTATGCTGTTCACGTGCAAGCACATTGTCTAAAAAAAACAAAAAAAAAAAAACACTTTTTTGAACTTAGGGGACCTTAAAATGTGCATTTCTGGTGAAAACTCCATTTCGAAAACTTGACACGATTGCAATACTTACTAATAATACTAGTCAGAGAAAGTAAAAATTACAAATATGTGGATGGGTCCGCCGCAATGCTGGATAACATTTGGTATTTTATCCGTCGTAGCATGGATATTTATTTGGTTCCAGACCGGTTTCGGATTTTCATCCATCGTCGGTTTCAGAGTAAATTCACCAAGTTCGTGTAGAGACCTCATTTCAACATAATGTTTCTGTTACACTCGCACTTGTTGGTTGTATATATGTGGGGAGGTTATAAGGTTATGTTACTGTGTGTGTGTGTGTTTAATGGCAAAATTGAATTATTATTAATTAAGCAGACACACATAGTACAACATAACGTTATAACGTCCCCCACAAGTACAGAACCAACAAACCAACAAGTGTAAGTGTAACAGAAACATTACGTTGAAGTGAATTTTCTCTGACGATGGATGAAAATCCGAAACCGGTTAGGAACCAAATGAATATCCATGTTATTCGTATATTTGAAGAAAATTTATGTATCATAACTTTATAAATTGAAGTAAAAGAAAATCGTGCGTGCGTTTCACACCAGACTTTTTAAATAATGTTTGAAATTCTTTTCTTTTTTGCTGCAACTTCTTTAAAATTTCTACACATTGGTATTAGTCAAAATTTGTAACTAGAAAAAGCCCTTGGTAGAAAATCACAATGCAATATTGTGAATCACACTAATTAAATTTGGCCATAAATTTTAATAAATTAGGTTACTATTTTTCCTTAATAAATTCAAGTTTGTCAGTATGTCATTAACTAACATTACGTACTCAAGTACTGTGTTATTGTTTAAAACATTATAAGCAAAAAGATAAAAGATAATAAAAATTAGGAAAGTTAAACATTTTATAACAAATATTTGGACTGTGTGATTAGGTGCACGCAATATCAAGTTTATGATAAATAAAAAATGTCAAAAAAAAAAAACAAAGAAGAAGGAAGATATAAATAAAAAATTAATTACAATGAAGTGCTGTTTTCAAGTGTGTTGTTATATAAGATAGTGCTGAACTAACAAACAGAGACCATCGGGTTAAACAAAAAACAAATATTTAACAAAAAAAAAAGAAATAAAAAAAAAGGAGTAGCAGTAGAAAGTGATACGATTAAGTTGTAAAGAAGGGATAATAATGTAGACAGTAGGATTTTGGGGTTGGCCTACTGATATGGGCAACATGTTTACAGGAACTTGCACAGCTCTCTTCTCTTTTCTAGTATCATCAGTAAATCGAGGACATACTAGGAAAGAGCAATATCATTGTGGTAGGACAAATAGCCTACTCCACACTCTATCTCTCCCGCTGCTTACTAGCAGAGGCTGTTGAAACAGGCCGTCGTCCAAAACACAACCCCTCCACCCGCACAATGCCACCATAAGAACCGCCTAAAGCCACAAATAAACTGCCTTGTTTTCAACAAGCCTCTGCCAGTCCCTCGTATATCGACTAATGCCCTTTCTCATTCCACCAGTTCCTTCTTACTATAATCTACATTTCCCAACTACAGGCAATTTTTATAAGGAAACACAAATCGTCACCATATACTTTTCTTTTTTTTTTTTATATCTCTGTTAATATACACAAGTCCTTGAAGCTGTTTTTCTACCAACTGGATAATATTTAAATCAGAAGAAAGTTTATGCTATTTATTTACATTCAACTTTCTTTCGACTTTTATCAGAATAACTTGGACTATTTTATATTTTCTCTTGGGGAAGAATAGTCTGCTCGTAAAAACCCATCGAAAGCAATGCTATCTTAAAGGGTCAACGTTCTTTTAGTTTTTTATGAAAACTGTATTTATTAACTAGGGTTTTTTTTTTTTGGAAAGGCTACTTTAGATTCACATCTAAGCTTGAATAAAACACTGTATTCTTTTTGATATTTTGTGTTTTGGTGGACGGCCTGTTTCAACAGCCTCTGCTAGTAAGCAGGGGAGAGATAGAGTGTGGAGTAGGCTATTTGTCCTACCACAATGATATTGCTCTTTCCTAGTATGCCCTCGATTTATATGTATTTTGTATGTCCTAGTATATGATCTTTGGCCTTAGGGCTGGGCAACCACCTCAAAGGTAGATTGTTGTAGGGGATTATTTATTGCACCGCGACCTGAAAGACCTGCTTTTATCAGGAACCTTATTAAGATTCCTAGATGATTGATTTATGGATTTTGAGGAGCCATATCACAGGACTTTAAGCTTCTTGTGATATAGATGTAGATTGTTGTAGGGGGTTATGGCACTGCGAGCTTCCCGGAGCCTTCTCAGTGCACTGCCGCTCTCCACGCGGTGTTCTCTAGCTACAGATAACACTGCCCATCGCCGGACTAGAGGCTCCTAGGAAGAGAAAATTTAAGGGCAGCATGCTGGATTCGAACCCGGGATTTCCGCGTTGCTAATCCCGCGCGCTACCACCGAGCTAATCCCTTCCTAACCTCAAAGGAAAATCGTTAATAGTTTCTGCCTGAGTGCTATTTTAAACATCAATGCAAATTCAATGGCCCACCTACAATATAACCATTTATTTTTTATAAAGCTATTTTGAATATCAACAAGAGCATACAATTTTGATGAATCTTCCGGGAAACAATAATTTCTATTCATATCTACTGCAGAAAAATGAACCTAAATAACAGAAGTAATATTGTTAAGTTGGGATCAGGTGTGAAAGAAGGAATGGCAAACAATTTTTTTTTATTTTTAACATTAAAAAGTAAATCGGAAGTCAACATGGAATCGATCCGAGTATTAAAAACATCTTAAACTTTGCAGCCTCACTCTAACCAATACCATGACGCCAAAAATTGCTTAATAAAAAATTAAGCCCTCACAATATGATAGTAGACATTGCTTCCAATATCATTCAGTATACTGAAAAATTTATTATGTTATCATTTTGAAGTCAGCATCATCTTCATCATCTTTTCGTTTTTCCAGCCCCCCTCTTTAGAATGCGGTCTTAAAGAGTTTTTCATAACCTTCACTATCTTTTTGATATTTTTTTTCCTACTATTCTGCTCTATTACTTTTCCGACTCACATGAAGACCTCCTCAGTAACATCTACCAAGAATTCGTTCCGAGAACTAATTCTGATATTTGATTTTCGAGTAATCACATCTGATCACGCTATTTATCTGAAAATATAAATTCTCTGAATTATATCAAAGATGGCTCTACGCCAAGATCTATTCTTACAGTTAAAAACCTAATTCTATCCCTTTTTATACTTATCTTACACTTTTCTAGGTAACGTTCTTCCTCCAGCGCGGTTAGGATTCAAAATCACAGGACTAGAATCTTAAACTGTATGAGCAGTAGGAACCACATATATAAATTATTAATTTACAAAAATATATAAAGGGAACTTTTTTTAGGACGATAATGATTAGACGGTGAAATGGTGAAAATAAGAACACACAAACCTGTCACTGAACAAAGAATTTTGATATACTTTAACGAATTTAGTGAGTAAAATGAGAAGAGTTTATAAAGTGTAGACTGACTGACTGAGCGGAGAGTGATTACTTAGAACTTTTGCTTCTTCTAACGGTGGTGAGCTAGTGTGGCAAGCTTGGTGAACATTTCAAGGTTGATGTTCAAGACTTGCTAACTTCTTAATGTTGATCTCGCGACTGGTTGTTAAGATCCCCGAATGGTCGGTTTTTATTCAATTTCTCTTACCGCTAGAGACAATTACTAGCTGAAAGACTGGCCATTATTGTAGTAGACATCCATTCGCCAATACATTGTGGTGGGCGTGCTAGTTGCATGTGTAGTTGTTAACAAATTGAAGGATCAATGGTAGCGCCTCGATGTCGTTGCTAAATGGCACTATTGAGCCCAGCATTGTATGGAGATTTTGCTGGCTTCCATTACAATAACATACAGCTGAATGTCATAGGGAAAAAAAGGGATGAAAAAAGATGGCATAATCGTGTGAATATATGAAATGGCAGATTAGAGATAAAAAAGGCTAGCGTCAGCATCTGAACTGCAGAAACCCTATATAATATTTTTTTTTTCCAAAACATATTTCAAATACAAATGACTGAGCAATATAAAGTGACTGAGAAGAAAATAAAACCATTTTCATGCAAAAATACCAAAAAAAAAACAATGAAATTGTACTTCTGGTAAAGGAATTTCCACCGAAACCTTCCGTCAGATTCCTTATGATTTCCAAACAGAAAATAATATTATAACTTCCGGTGATTTTTTTGTTTTGAGCTGGTACTTGATCATAAACACACACATACAAACATGTACGTAAGGAGAGAATTTTCTAGAAACCACTTTTCGTGTGCTTAAAAGAACTTAAAAAAGATCTTATTGAGATAAAAACATAATTTCAAAAATTTGATCCGTTCACAATTCATTCACTTACGTCTGTAAAAAGAATAATAATTATAAAAATAGGGTTGGGAATAGTTCAGTGGAAGCGGGCTGGCTCGTATGCGGATTCGAGTCCAGTTGTTGACTTGATTACAGTTTTTCTCCACTTAGAAGCCTCTACAGCTCATTGTCCATTGATGTGCAGTGTTGTCTGTATTGACAGAACACTACCCGGAAGCCGGCAGCGCAAAGAAAGAGAAGGTACCAGTGACCAAAGATGTTGATGCGCCTTATATAAATATATAAATGTATTTCAAATTATATTTTAGCCGAGTAATTTTTGTTTAACATTAGTGAAGGACGGATGTGCAGTGTGATCAGTACTTTCTTAATGGTAGCAATAGATATGTTGAGTTCTCCAAGGCCTCATACTTCTAATCTCTAAACTCTAAACAAATAATGGCGGAAATCATATTTATTAATAGTATAAAAAACATCTTAGAAATTAGGTTAGTATATTATTTGGAAATTAAACGTTTTAAATAAAACTGTTCTTCTTTAAAAGTATAAAAATTAAATAAAATACTCTGAAGTAAATAACATTAGTAAAAATTGTCCTAAATTTCATCATTTACCAATATAAAGAATTTTTCATTAACTAGAAGACTAGTTCTGTTTAGAGTGTATTTGTTATAAATACACTGATAACATATTTAACACAGTGAAAGGAATTTTCCTATGGCCTTATGTATATAGTAGTGCTAATGTCCTAGTTTTTGGTTATTTCTTATACAGGTGTAATATATTTGTGATAACAGATAATTAATAATAATAATAATAATAATAATAATAATTGTTTATTTACACACAAATAAGTAAATTAATACATTATCTTCCACAATAAACGAAATGGCATGGTTAAGAACCGTCTGCCAGAGTCTCGTTTGAATAGAAACAATAACTGAATAAACAATAAATTGAAATAATAGTAAGTGATAAAATAAATTAGAAATTGATAGAGTAAATAATCATATTTTGACAATTATATAAATTTGGAAAATATATACATGAGAAAAAGAATGAGAGAAAAAAAAAAAAAAGAGAGAAAAAGAACCAAAGTGCCTTAGTGTATATATCTAGTTAAATACAATAATAATGATGATAGTAAAATAGACAGGACTGCGGATTAATAATTAAATTCTCTAACTAAAAAAGTTCTATAGCGTCCTGCATATTTAATAAAATTTATCAGAGCACTCCAATCGCAACCATTAAGTAAACATAAAACTTCTTCCTTGCTCAATACTTGTTTTTTAAAATATCTGACTCTAAATTCATTCAAAATCGGACATTCAGCCAAAAAGTGGAGGGTACTTTCCACACTTTTGAGATTACACAGAGAACATAAATAATTGATTCCGGCAATCCAGGGTTTATAATTCAAATTTAGGCCTTCCGTACGAACCTTAAATAATGTTTGCTTAGAAAAATGATCTAAATCTGACTCCATGTAAGTAACATCATAGCTAAGACTTTATTTATAAAGTTCATGATAATTAGCAGGATTGGACCAGACATTTAGTGATAATTGGATACGTCAAACTGCTACCATAATTGATAAAGTTAAAGCATTGGAGAGGGCTGAATTCGAGTTTCTTGCTAGAAACGCTAATTATCAGATAATTATATATAAACTATATAAAAAAAAAAAATTAATAATTATTGTATAAAAAGTAGGTAAAAATTAGTAAACAGCAAAAAATATTACAAATTGAGTAATAAACTGTAGACAATAATTTTTAAAGAGAAGGAATGAACAAATATCCGTTACATGGCTACTGTGTTCAAATTAAAAACTACTGCTAATTTATATACAATCTAAATATATATATACAATAAAATTAAATTGTAATCACAATTCAATATTAGATTATTTATATTAAATTAAAACAACTTTAAGTTTACAAAAAAAAAAAGTAAAACTAGGAGCTACACTTAATGTAAACAATGAGAACCACGCATAAACAACGAACCCGTTAATAAATATGACTGATTATACTTGCGAACTCTGATATTCTTAAAAACTGGCCTATTTAGGTTTAGGTTCTTTAAAATTTTTCTGGATTTCTTCAAAAAAGAATAGATGGGTTTCTATACAAAGAAAATTCGATAAAAATTAAAAGCAATGTATTTTTAAAGTTAATAACAAAAAAAGAAAAAGAATCCTTAATAAATAATTTTTTATTATTAAAGTAAGTTTTAGCGTATTTGACTTGGGGACTTGAACGAAATTAATAATAATAATAATAATAATAATAATAATAAATTGGAGTTATACAATTTAAACTTTACATGATTGAAAAAGAAATTGCAAACTATATATTAAGCGTGGATTAATACGACTGACAAATCTGTGTTAAAAATAAATCAAAACATTAAATAAAGATAAACGTATACAAAATGAATACAAAAATAAATAAAATACATTTCCTAATGTTTCATTTCTTTATGTATTAAAATTGTGATCAGTTCTTTTCTACAGGTTAATGCACATTTAACAAATTAAATTAATCCTGACCAACACTACTCCTCCATTGTCTAAAACCTCGTATTAAGGATAAACAGGCTTTGACTAAATAACAAATCCTAAATTATTTTAATATTGGAATTTTTCTAAAAAAAAATGATAAGTATTCTCTTACACTTCTAAATTACATAAGGAGGATATCTGTACCATTTTTCGAACAAGGGACATAATTAAAGCTCAGTAGATCACATTTAATTCATCACAAATCAATTCATCACCGTTAATGTAAACATTACCACCATCCGTTGAACAAATTTCCCCATTATGGAGGAGGATGATAACAGGATTCCTGACATTTTATCAAATTAAGTTCTCTATATCTTACCTCATTTCCCCAGAAATGTAGGTTAAAAAAAACACCCTCCGTCACATCACGATCCCTCCAATTATTACAACTCAATTCTTAACCTATTCTCAATATTGTCCGCTGCCTTGGGTTGTTCACTGACAAGAGATTATACTAGCTTTATACTCGACCAAAAAAAACTAACTTAACAGGCTATCGACTAGTGAATATACTAATTGACAGTAGATCTAATCTTATATAAGACAAAAAAAAACGACTGATATATACCGCTATGCTGAAACCAATCTGGACGTGGGTTTTGATTTATGGGGGGTCCAACAAAACGTTCCACATTCCAAAGACCTACAATCCCTTCAATTTAAAATGCTTCTACAGCTCCAATATCTAACCATCCGACAGAGACAGTGAAATTTCTTTTGCCAGCTTAGTTGCTAGAATCCGATAAAAAACAAAGTCCAGCAATCCCTGCAATCCCATTCTAATTCTTTAGTCCGAATGTCTGAGATAGTGCACTATTTCAGATAAACCTCCCAGGAGTTTAAAATTTCAATGGCCTCATGATTTTTCTCCCTTCAAGTGATGAAAGAAATTAACTTTGCATATAGGCTGTGTTTCCACTGGATAGCTTGTCCTCTTAGTTTGTACATGTGCGCGAAGTGTGTGCATGCTTAAGCGTCATCGTTGTCAGTTATAGCAATAGAATCGCTGATGTAGCAATATAAAAAAATAAAAATCTTTATTATCTTTCTTCTATGGCCAGTGCAAAGCGGTAAGTTTTTTTAATAACTGCACATCCTATATTTAACGGAAACACCAAAAATATTCGAAAGTTCCAATCATTTTTTTATGGAAGAATATATTTATATTGATTACTTCTTTGGCAAGCAAGTACGGAAGGCTGAGAAGAGGGCATCTGTAACACTTTCAGAATATAAAAGCAATATAGTTTTAATGCGAACAAATAAATAAACCACATTCATTGTATAATATGTGAACTATATCTTATACTAATGTACTAACTATATCAATATTATTATGTTAGCTTTTCACTCCACAATACTTAGACTTCTCTAAAAAAACAAATTGCTGTTATTCCATTAAACTCAAATTTGAATTAAAACTGAAATAAATGCTATAATGTCTCCTTAAAGCAAAAAGAGAAAGTAATTAAAAAATTTTTAACTGGAAATTGTTGGCTAATTTGGAATTGAAAGGAACATTCTTTAGATTAGAGTATTCAAAGCTGATAACCTCTGCATTATATTCATGTTGCATCAAAAATGATACTCAGTTGATTGAATAATTACTTCTGTAAATAAAAATGCATTCCCTCGGTAACGATTTCAACGCTCCAAATCCAAAAAGGCACCAAAAATATTTTATTTTTATACAATTTTTATTTATTACTACTTTACTCAATTCACAAGATTTTTGCTCTAATATTTAATTTTATATCGGTATTTATTTTATTCACGTATTTTTGTTTTATCAATTCACTTCCTTAGTAAGTCAGATTGTAATAGCAAGAGAGAATTACATCAGCAAAAGAGAGCAGACAGACGAGAGTATTAAGAGAGAGAAAGCAGGCCCTCTCTGGTACTCTCTGGACTTACGCAGCCTAGAGTTATGGGAGAACCTGTATATAAGCTAGTGAGAATATATCTATCTATCTATCGATTAGATTCAACGATATATACCGCATCGTGTCATATTTCTACTCTCATCTTTTATTCTATAAAATCATTACAAGTCCAGTGCAGTTTGTGTAAACTTATAGCTGTATTATAACAGTGTCTACATATCTCGTCTAATTAATCAATCCCAATTACTCTCCTCATCGACTCCACTATACAGATCTTACTAACTGATGGCAATTATATAGACGAAAGCTTGGAAAACTAAAATAAAAAGTCATTATTTTTCTTGTCAATTTGCGCGAATCACGTTAATGTTTCAAAAGTAATAGTTGAAATATTCAAATTATATTATGGAAATGTTCTATAACACTTTTATTGATCGATATACTAAATATTGAAAAAGCCAGATATGAAATTGTATTAGTCATCTTTTCTTACAAGAATTTGAAGCCAAGATGGCGGGTTAGCCATAGGGAATATTCACGCATGCAGGAACCTAAACTTATGATTATATTTTTGCTCAGATTCAATCTTATGCAAACTTAGTTGAAATTACAAGGAACATGCTCATGCTCAAGCAACTGCGATATATAGTTTTCTAAACAAATATAATTCCTGAATAATTAGTAAATGAAGTCATTATTTTAATATTAATTAAATGCTATTTTAACACCTGCTCTACCATGATAATTGCATGATAATAAAAATCTGGGTGAAACAACTCAGAGATAACTTTCACTCAATGCAATTAATACAATTACGAAATTGACAAATTTTTATTTAGTTTTTAAGATGTGTTATTCATAAACTCACACACACATACATACATACATATGTGGTGGTTACGAGAAGAAGAGAATTAGATAATTTAAGAGAGTGAAAGAAATAAAACTTGTGGATATGCTGAACACTGATATAATGAATTAAAATATATAATAACTACAAGGAGTTTTACACTGTTGAATAATATTAGAAAATAAGGTAGCGATTGAATAATTAAGAGAGAGAGACAGACTGGCTGAGAATAGAAAGTAGAAAAGAAGAGTGGATGAATTTTGTGGAAAAGAGGTCACAGGTAAATTCTATAAGGCACGTCCTACTGAATGGATTGGATAGACTATGTGGAGAGAAAGATGCAGAAAACGATCTCTGGACGAAACAAAGGAAAAGGCAAGAAATTGAGATGAAAATAGAAGAGACACATAAAATTGTCTCTTGTTTTGTAATACTACCCACCAGTTAGAGATATATGAGATCGAAGACGCTATTAGCCCGTGGTAATTCAAATTACTTAGATTTACAGTCAATTAGCACCGCTATCTGAAAGATCTGCTATTGTACCCCTGGAGCCTTTCAATGCACTAGCGGCCTCCAAGCAGTGTTCTCTAGTTATAGACAATAAGCGGCAGAGGCTCCTAGGAAGAGGTAAAGGCTCTAAAGGCAGAAGGAAATGGCAGCCGGAGGACTGCGCCAAGAAAACTGGTCAGACAAAGATTTATTGGAAAACTATGACCAAATATCAGATCCAGTATAAGTAAAAGAAACTAACTTTCTGAGATCTGTAAGTATGAGCTGTTCAATGAATTAATGAATCTATTAAATTACTATAACGTAATATAATGTATCGTCCTATATTCTAACATCAGTGCCACAACTTAACTATTATTGGTTTTATAGAGAAACGGGAATATAATAATAGAAAAAAAAAATTACTGTCAAAAAAGTAAGTAAAAGAAAAATAAAAAAAATTATTAGAGAAAATATAAATATGCTATATGGTTTATGGTGGACATACAGAACTCCTTTGAACATTGCTTCTTTCAATGGCACCAAATTATTTAAAATTAAACATATGTCATAACTAATATGTCATAAACAATAGAAATTATCATTTATATAAATATTTTATTTTAATTATGTATTTAATTATGTCAAAAACAATAATTATTTTAATTATTATTAAATACAATAAAATGATCAACAATAATGAAATATACTAAAAATATTTATAGATATACTGAAACACCAACATTCTTAGTTAGGTAAAATGTTCTAGGAATTATATTAAACATTGATTCCATGTTCAATCGCTTTACAAGTGAATTTAATTAAAAAGACACATGCAATAATTGTTGCTTATTAGGAAATGTGAGACAGGTATGGTTTATTTAGAGAAAATACTACCTTGAATGCAATTCCTTAAATATTTCCAGATAATTTAACTTTGCAAATTTGAAAATAGCAATTGCTGCCACAAATTAAAACATTTCCATGTCTCTTGTATGGGCGATGAATGTTAAAAGAAAATTACGAAAACCTTGGAAAAGCACAATATATGAAACAAACAGGAGTGTAACCCTAATTCTCCTTAGACTTAAAGGACAATTTCCAAAAAGTGATTTCATTAGGATGGAGCTGTGGATAAAAGTACTTAATATAAACTAAGCGATTGGTCAATATGCGCCTTAAAGAGCACGTTGAATAAGTCAAAACATATAAGAATGGAGAGACTACCCTTGCAGAAAATTCGTCTTATCCAGACTGCGATATAGTTCGAGATTCTAAAGTCCTTGCCCAAATATGCAATTACCACGAATGTGTCCTATGATGGCAATAGAAATGATGACTCCGTCTGAGCAGAATATGACTACTTCAGCTTCAGGGAAAAGAGTGACCAGAGAAAAGAAACAGAAAATAACGAATTTCCTAAACCAAGATGGCAAACTCATTTGCATCAATGAAGTGCAAAGGAAGACTTAGACGTCATCCTAAAAGCAGTAACGTGACAGCCAGCAAGAGAAGAGGAAGTGTTTAGCTCTTTTTATGAATTTCCAATCAATCATAAACATTTTAAAGCAGCAACTATATTGAGGAAGTCCATTTAAACTTATAGATAATAGTTCGTTTATTCGTTTTTATACCACAGGCTCTGCCTCAATCCAAAGCCTTGGATTATCAGATTATTATTTTAAAGAGGATATGCACTGCGACCTGAAAGATCTATTGTGTCCCTCGGAGTATTCTCAGTGCACTGCTGGGGACTCTAGCAAATGACAACATCTATCAACAACTATCACTAGAAAATGAGCTGTAGACGCTCCTAAGAAGACAAAATCTAAGGGCAGCACGCTGGATTCGAACGCGGGACCTCAGGCGTTGCGAGTCCAGCGCGCTACCACTGAGCTAATCCCTTCCTTCTCCCTTGGCTTATGCCAATTAACTAGGGTCGGAGAGGCTAAATTGTGTACTGTCTTTGTCTTTGTCTGTTATGTAGATAAAGTGTATTGTGTACTGTTCTGATAAGTGCATGGAGTACTAAGCTATGGTAACCTGTGGGGTCGGTACTCCCCCAGAAACTGCATGCAAGAGATACCCATTCCGGGCATTCAAAGCCAAAAACTATGCAAAAAAATAAAATACCTAACTCACTAGTGTATAAACTTTGTTGTATTTACTGGCAGCGGTCACTGTTTAAAAGCTTTATAGAATGGTTTTATATTTTATAGTTTTTATTTTTATTTTTGTTCATATCTATAAACGCATACATAGATTCACGCATACATAGAGTTTAGCAGGAGCTAAACTAAAATAATATAATATTACAAGTTACACAAAATGAAATGAGAGAGACAAAATTAAAATTAAATCTTATATAAAAACTGAATGAAAAATTAAAGTTTCACTTTAATGAACATAGAAATGAGACTGACTGAAAAAAATTATAACCTTTGGACTAGGCACACATACTTGAGAATAAACCTTATATTCGTTAATTTTTAATATCATTTATGTTTCTCTTACTTAATTACATGTATTATGGTGAATTAACATACTACTGAATATATAAATAGAAAAGTAAAGATTAAAAAATTAAACGTCTCACACAAAAGATCTTATTATTAATGAATTAATTAAATTATATATTACTTAACTATGAACTAAAATTAATTGAAAGTAACAAACAGCAGCAACTTTTCTAAGCAATGAACACAAGATTAATTAGATAATTTGCAAGATAATGTATATTTTGTACTTTAAAAGCATTATATATCGTTGCAGTTGGAAAATAGCTTAATATTTTGCTGCTTTTCACAACTCAGACTTACAAACCATATTAACGTTACCAATTAATCTTACAATATTAATTGTAACATTAGCGTTACAATAATATTGTATTATTGGGCGTTGCAATGCTTTCCCCAATTAAAGCGGCGTTTACACGATCAATATTATTGTCAATACCAGTATTGACAATATTTCCATCAATACTCATACTAACCACTATCAATATTTCATTACTTTACACGATCAATATTATTGTCAATACTACTTACTATTTCTGCCACTAGGAGAGTGTATTTACGTGTTTATACTCATCAGTTTAGTTGTTTTTTTTTTAACCTTTAAAAAATGAATAATCGTTCTAAAGCTTGCGTAGCTATTATTTTGGCCCATGGTTATAGTTAGCTCTTTACCCTGCTGCTCACTTTATTAATATTGTATAGAAAACTCAAGGGGGACAGCTCTAATGTTTCTTATTTAAATTACTTCCACTATCGTTCACTCTTAATTAATTCCTTTATAAAACATCGAAAATAAACATTTATCCTAATGATATATTTAATAAAATATAATATAATTCTGGTAATTTTGTGTTGCATGTTTTAGATACATTTATTTTTTATTAACACCTTAGAAGGCAAAATACTAAATCTTTATCTAACATTCCACCAAAATCAGGCATAAACAAGGAAAATTGTTTGATTGACTTTTCATGTAGACATTTAGTGATTTAATATGCCTACCATTCGGAAGGAAAGTTAGAAGCCTATTTTCTCTCTATATTAAACAGCATGGCATATAAAAACCCTTTTTGAAACAAAAAATTAAATTAACTGCGAAACACTCATACGATTTTTCTAATAGTGCAATTGTCAGAGTTCAAACTGAAATGTTTTCTTAAAATGGAAATTTTAAATTAATTGGGCCAGTCAACTTTAATATATTATAGGAGATGTTCATTACATAGAATTCTTTAACCTATTATAATAGTATCGCTTTTGTTTTGTACAGGTTAGTTGCAACGTTCGATAAAACTATTGAACTGACCAATAATATTGTCGATATCCCCTCCAATTCTCAGTATTGATAGAAAATCTGAATTTCATCAATACTCTTGTCAATACCGACCATCAATACATTTTGTTCACTTTACACGATCAATATTATTGTCAATACTCTAAAGTATTGTCACTATTATTGATCGTGTAAACGCCGCTTAATATTATAATTAGATGAAGTTACAATGTTACTATTGCTAAATCAGAAATTAACATATGATAATAAATAATTTGTAAATTTTGTTAAAATGTCATTTCCCCTATTTTTAGGAAAGCAAAAATAAATACCTACCTGGCGAAGAATTTTGAACGGTTTGTAATTAGAATTTGGTATTAATTTGTTAAATGAATTTAATAAATGATATTTTTTCAATAAAACATTTACTTCTTCCTGTAGAGAAGCTAACATGGATTGCTCATTAAAATGGGAAATATAAAGTTCAATATTTTAACGATGATCTAATAATGATTATTTTTCAGGAAATATTGTAAGATTTTATATAAACTACTCAAAAGTTGCTAGGGAATCGCAATAAAAAGATCAAAAAAAGGACAAACAGTTATATTTTTTTTAAATAAAAGTTTGCTTCATTAATCTTTGATTATAAAATTATCTTTCACACAAAATTTAAAAAAATATATATATATAAAACAAGGATTTAACAAAAGCCGTGTATCTCCTAACAAATTATGGGAAATATCTTCACTACTTTTTCCCTAATTTTTGTTTTCTTGATCCATTTAATAGTTTTTTTGTACCTGATGTAACTTCCTCTTGCTCTCTGAACAGCCTCACAACGGTTTCCCATACTCAAAATAACGCCAGCAATTTCCTCTAGCGGAATTTCTTCCCAAAGTAATGTTAAAGCTTTAGCAAGCTCTCCGGAGTTCCTAGGTTGGGGCTGATGGATGTTTAGGCGTCTTTGTAAATTGTCCCAAATGTGCTCTATTTAGGTTTAGAACTGGAGATAGTGCTGGCATTGGTAAGTGGGCAATACCAAGACGACGAATTTCCTCAAGAACACATCTAGCATGGTGAGGGTGGGCATTGTCGTCGAGAAAACGAATTGTGGCCCAATATTGTCTCAGAAGTATAAGACAAACCCCCGAATAATGCCGTCACTGTATCTCACCCCATTTAAAATGTCCTTAATAAAATGTGTAGTTCAGTAGTGTAGTTGAGGGTAATTCCACCCCACACCATGATTCCTACATCGTGGTATGCTTTTACCGGTTGGTTGGATAAATTGTGGTTCAAAACGAGAGTATGGCCTTCTCTTGGTTCTGCTATCACTCGATAAACAGAATCTTGATTCGTCACTAAACAATACAAATTCCCAGTTTTGGTTCTCCCTCAGCCTAGTGGTTACCCACTCAGCCTAGTGTTTACTCTTCTGTGCCCTTGTGTCCAAATTGGGCCTTTAATCGATTTCTAATCGTTTGACCATATACTTAGTACCAGAGGACTCAAAAAGACGATTTTCTAACTCTCGGGCGGTCAAAAAAGGGATTCTACGGGCATTTATCCTCACTAGGCGGTCTTCTCTTTCAGCAGTACTTCGAAAATTCCCATCACCATGACGTCTTTGTGCAGTTTCAAACTCGCGGTATCTTTCCAATGCCAACAAACTTGGTGCAATATTCAAAGCATTGGCAATCTCAAGCTAGCAGAGAAAGGCCCTACAAATGAAACTGGACAATTAAATTTGCCCTTTCATCACTTAGAGGTCTTCTTTGCATGATGAAAAATAAAAACTGAGAAGAAAAAAATGTGCATTCACTTTCAAATGCATTGAAATACTGAATCATTTTAAAGGACAAAATTAGCAATGTTTGTATTTGTTGTTTATCTAAATGAATTAAATTTTGTATGACTAAGAAATGCATTAATTCCTTAATAGAAACAAATATTGAATGCCAAAATAAGAGATAAACATCAAAACATTGTGAAAGTAAATTATTTTCGATGTTATTTATAAATTCCTTAGCAACTGTTGAGTAGTTTATATGTAAATGGTAATAAAAGTAAGACATGGAAACGAAAGTATCACTCTTTGATCATCATTATATTTATTTACAAAAATAATTAAAACAGTTTACGATGACTCATTGTTTTAATCCCTATAAATAAGAATTTTTCGTTGACTCTAATAGTATCACAAGAAATGACATCATCAAGTAACGAAGTCTTTTTTAATAAAATGATCCGGCATAGGACCTTAGTGTGAAGCCCAGATTAGGCGGAAGAATTTCAAAATTTTTTCCAATTCTTCTTGTTTTTTTAAATTGCAAACTTATTTATGTTCAATTATTACTACCTAATCTATTAGTTAATCAAACATCTATGAGAGATATCATTGCTAATTTATTCATAATTGAATATATTTGCACTACTATTTCTAACACGAAAGAAATTACAAATCAGCTGGAATCAATTTGTTAACAATTTGTATATGTAATCTTATTTATAATAATTTGATAATTCCAATAAAAACATTAACTAGAGTGAATAAAACTGTTAAAAATATAAAAATAAATTAAAAAAAAAACTCAATAAGTGTATATTAATAAGTTGCGTGATAATATGCTAAAAATCTTATTGCCTGTAGTACCATGACTGACAGCCCTACGTCGGAGACGTTAGATAATACCCAGTATATGACGTCACAGGTGTAAATCTATATATATATATATATGCGTGTGTGTTGAATATCAGCAAGGCCGGGGGGAATGGATTGCCTCCTGTGAGACAATAGGAAGGTTTCTTCCCCCTGATGGGGGGTAACCTTGGAGCAGGTCGTGTACTCTGTCTGGATATTGTACTAACTTCACAGAAAATATATCCTTACTAAAATATACTATCCACTTTATATAAGTTGTTTCCTAACATGTGTCTTGTTTATATCATATTCTCAATTGGCTTGTTTAAAAAATTCCTTGTTTTTTTTTTTTTTTTAATACTTTAATCGATAACAAATCTAAATAAAAAAAAATGCGTATTAATTAAAATAATGTAATTCAATAATCACATAGAAATTACTGTGAAAAATTAATTCTTAGATTTAAAAGAAATTATATTAGAATAAATAAAGAATCTCTAATAAGAATGGAGAAAATTTTTAAAAAGATCTGTTCCTCTATTTATTATCGTTTTTTCTAATCAAATATATTTAATTTTCTATTTTTACTTCCTCTTACTCCTAGTAAATTTACAACTGTAAAAACAATGCTCCTACAACTAGTAAATATCATAACAAGTGTATACGTGAGGGAGTTATCACCCACTGGTGACTCTCCATATGACTTTTATTTACTGACCTCCTACGTCGAGGAAGTCGCGCGGCCATCGCCGCTTCAGACGTCTAGTCAGGTCGTCAGGAAGAGATGAAGATGAGAGGTGATGAATTAGAGGACTAGGATGTTCAGAGAGGCGGGAATGAAACTTTTTATAGCGTGCTGGAATTAAGCCTGTAATGAAAGGTATATTGAGATCATTGTGGATAGTTTTGTTGGAGACATAGTATGGAGCATTAGTTATGCGGCGCAGAATTTTTGATTGAAGTGATTGAAGACGGTAGATGTTGGAATGCTTGGCTGACCCCCCACAGTTCTAGTCCATAAGTCCAGATCGGTTTGAGTAATGCGTTGTATATAAGTACTTTGTTGTTCAATGTCAGTTTTGATCGTCTGTCAAGCAGTCGGGCTAGTAGGTAAAATCGTTTCTTCATTTCTTGTCGTTTGAGTCTTATGTGTGAATTCAAAGTCAGGTGCTTGTCAATGTATATTCCCAGATAAAGTACAGTGTCCGCACAAGGGAGTGCGGTATGGTTTAAATATACTGGAGAACAGGTGGCACGACGAAGAGTGAATGTAATTTCTGGACATTTACTTTCATTTTCCACTTAACAAAAACCATTGTTGGAGAGAATTCAGATGCTGTTGCAGACTACGAGTTGACTGCACCGGGTCAGAGTGAGGAGAGAGTATGGCGATGTCGTCTGCGTAAGTGAAAGTCGTGGTGTAAGGGTGAGTTGGTATGTCGTTAGTGTAAAGTATGAAGAGTAGTGGTCCGGGAATACTGCGCTGAGGAAAACCAGCCTCTAAAGGGTACATAGAGGAAAATGCGGTTCCCTGGTTGACAGAGAAATATCTATTGGATAGGTAAGACAATAAAATTAAGTAAGAGGAAGACAGTTTTTGAGTTTTCACAGTATACTCCTTCCGCTCTAGAGAAGAGGCGATGAGATCTATGACACGATGACACTGGTGAATTGTGGAATGAAAACTACGGAATCCAAACTGATGATGAGGACAGGCCTACCTAACCTTCAAATATCAAAGTATGTGACGTGGACGGGGGTTGAGGAGTCATATATTTTACTATTATATTTTATAATCAATATAAAATTTAGCAGTTTTATTCAAGCGGATCTCGAACTGGGTACTTCCCAGTTATGAGACCGGGCTTATAAAAATCTATAAACCCGCCTTAAATTTAACCTCTAACATGCCACTTCAATCAATATTCTAGTATCTATAATAAATATAGGAATTCTTAGAATTCCATAGCTGACAAAAATTCATTAAACCGGATGTATGCATTAAAGAATAGGCGGCTGTGTTGCTGAGAATTTTTTCGAGTGCAGATTTCTACTTACACAATAGAAATCTATCTACTTTTATCGGAAAATTTTTCGAAAAAAGAATGATTTTAGCGCGATACTGAAGAGCTAAATTTCAATCTTTTTATCTGCAAAGGAAATTTTCTTTTGTTTTATATCAAATTCAATAAAATCATGATCAGAATGTCAGACTGATCTAATAGTCTTGATTAAAAACATATAAATTTTGTCGAATTACTCATTTAGTTGAATCAATAGCTATAATTGCGGAATCATTTCTAATTTATTACTTAACCATTGTAATTGATAGCCTGTACGCTTTGTGATTTAATAATTAATTTGAAAATGCATATATTTCTCGCTTGAATTCATTGCGATATTATGTCATATAAAGCTGTATCGCTTGGAGCACCATATCCAACTTTCTACAAAGAAGAAATATCTATTACAATATAATTAATCAGTATTAGCCAGTGATTGATTTTAATATGGTAGATTTGATTCATTTGGATTCACCTTGTGAAGTTGCTAGTATAGGTTTATTACATGAACTTTTAAGTAAATTCCGTATTAATCCGTATAAAATGAATGATATCTATCAAATCTATGTTAACTAGAATCAGTGAAAGTCGTGTGACCTATTCACACCGAGATTTAAACCATTCTGTAAGGCATCTGTAAACAATTATTAACAATAATCAATAAATAACATTTAATATGTTGCTAACATGGTTTTATTATTAGTTTTGTGTACGTGAATTTCTTTATATTCACTATTTTAAACTATGAATCTGACTCGGCCCTGATCTTACAACCACTTTTTAGCAGACTTTAAACAATTTTCAACAAGGATCGAGCATCAGTCATGAACTAGTATTCATTATTATTATTAAACCATGGGTGCTTATAGGCAAGGGATGTAAGCCAAAATGACTTTTATCCCACAAATTTCCCCCCAGTTCATCCCAATAATTACCCTCCCCCAGTAGTTTACCGGTCTGTCTGCAATATCCTAGGATAACCTTTAACTCCAACCCTTCCAGACTTTCCCATGAGAGTCTGGTCCTAACAAATATAAGAAACCTAGTACTAGTAAAACGGGGACACTGACATAAATGGTGTTACACCGTTTCCTTGACTCCATCATCACAATTCTGACATATGGGGCTGAATATCCTCCCGATTTTTTATACAAATGACTGGCTACCCATGTGTGTCCAGTCAATAAGCCCTACATAAACTAGTATAAAATAGATTACAAATAATGGATAGCCATTCATCAAGTTGTTGAGAATACTCTGGTCAACATCACTTAACACTTCATACATAAAACTTGTTAATGTAAAGAAGTTATCTTCGGTCACTAGTCTGTTGTCGATATCTCAGTCTCCTCTAGCCTATCCTTATTCTCCTTATTAGATGAAATATAAATTATGTGGGTAACAATGTCACTTTTGTGTGTGTGTGTGTGTATGTGTCTTCGTCAATCATCACATCATTTCCCACCATTACAAGTTCATCAAATGAAAATTTGCTTTGTATAGAACGAATGTATATATATATATATACGTATATGACGGGGATTTAGGTTAACCTACACACAAACAGGTTAAGAATTAAACATAAATTTTACAAGAAGGAGAGTTTAACAATAGAAAATTTTGTTTTTTAATTAATTCCCCATGGAAATGGTAACTCCGTTTATAGATGTACATTCCATTGATAATGGTATTTACGATTCATATAAGATAATAATAAAATTATACGTTATCGTAACATATTAAGAAAAACAGCAGCCTGACATAGGCCGATATGGCAGCTTAAATTTAAAGTTAACTGATACACCTCAAAACACTTCAATAATCTCAAATTTTCTTCTTCTTTTTTTCAAATAATTCAAATAAAAGTGATACGTTTTTATATGTGTAATTAAGATTCCAAGTTTGAAGAAAATCATTTTAGCAGTATTCGAGAAAATTAAAAAAAAACTTACGGAAACCAATGCTGTAAAATCTCATTTCCGGTCAACCTATTTTCTTCAAAATTGGGATTCTAGCATTGTTTCTAATGTATCTTAATATTATGTAGGTAATAAAATCATAAATTGTACTGAAGTGGTAAATTACAGAAAAGCTTATAGTAACTAGTCAATTTCGACAGCAAATATCCCGCCTAGAATTTGCTTCTACCGGTAAGGGAAATTGATTAAAAGCCGTCTAATAATATTAATAATAATAATAGTGCTTTATTCTCAAAATATTTACAAAATAACAAAGTAAACAAGCACTGAACAGTATGGAAAAATCCATCTGTTGGAGGTCAATGTGAATACAAAAAGATTTAATTGTACAAAAGAATACAGAGAAGAAAAAAAAAATGAATAATGAGTTATGTAATGGAATCAATGAATATATCATGATAATAGGTAATAATATCTATGTATAGAATAAGTAATTTATAAGATTAAAGCAAGTATTTACAATAAAGCTAAAAATTAAATTCTTCAATTAGATATTGGCGATATTTCCACGAAGTGTGAGCATATTGAATTACTTTGCTGTAAGGAAAATTTAACATATCAATCAATTGGGCTGTTGTCAAAACAGGTCTACCGAGATATAGAACTCTAAATACAGACAAAACAGTGCACTCCGCCATGAAATGAACAGTGTCTTTCTTAACCTGAGAGTTACACAATGAACAGAGTATTTTTTCCTTCTCTATGAAATGAATAAAATTCAAATACAAGAGCTCACCTCTAATTTCAAACAGCCATTGTAATTCTCGCAGAGTTAGCTCGCTCGTATTCTTGTTTATGGCAAAATTAAACAAATCAAAATTTCTGTCTAGAGATTTATAAAATACAAAACTGGTGGTAGACTGAACGTGCTCCAAAATCATGAATTGATGACCTTCCCTAATTTTATTAATAATTTCGGAAAAAAAAGAAGACTGCCACACGGAAATATTATCTACAGAAAAATTAAAATCTGACAGATGAGCGGATGTAGTCCACCGGTTAAACCAAAAAAACATTGCTATTAATGACTTCAAAGGCAACTATCTTGTCATATTATTATCAGGAAATCACATCCACCTTTAAGATATTTAAAAGCCGACTTGTCTGAAGGTTTAAGAATCAGTCACCAAATAAACTTTAAACAGTTAGTATCAGTCGTCCAGAAAAATTTTAAAGTGTAAAAATCTTAGAAGAATACAGATTCTGTCGTCAAATCAACTTTGACGAGTTCACAGGTGGCAGCCTTGAAAGGTTTACCATGCTAGAGCCACACTAGCTAATCTACCGTTAGAACAAGCAGTTGTTCTAACTATTAATATTACTCTTTAGGCTAGCCACATCACTCAGCGCTACAGCATTTTACATTCATCACGCTACCAAAACATCATCACTCATCTTTCGGTCACTCTACCATAGCAATAGGAAATTTCGTCTGGCTATCTGAAAAATATTTGACAAATGTACGTATCATCTACATAGAATATGATAATGGGTTAAAGGTTAAACTTAAAATTGCGATAAATATGCTTGAGTAGCTGACAAACATCATCATTGGCATTATAATTTGTAGGAAAAGAGTTTTAAATATGAGGAAAATTTTAGGAGGCCGAGTAAGATTCCATCTCTTCGGACCAAGAAACAATTTAAAAACAGCTTCATAAGAAATACTCAGTAAGAAGTGGACGAAGTGGGAGTGACTTTTACGTGGTTACCACATCCCCACTAACCAATACCCACATTCAATAAAGGGGTCATAAACATGCTTTTGGAATCAACATATATATTCCTTCTTTTTATTCACATTACCGAAAACATTAGAGTTCAAAATTAGCTAAGATCCTGAATGTTTTTGTTACGGTAGCATAACACTGGTTTAAATAACGCCAATAATAATTAAAAATGCATACAAAAATGGAAAAACAATTAACATAACACAAGAAAATAGTTTAAGAAAAATATCAGAACAGAATTACTAAACAAAAGAAAAATATTAGAAGAATAGAAACAATGAAGAAGAAGTGAGAAAAATCTAGGTCTTGTCCCGGAAGTAGAGGACGGTTAGAAAAGGAAGTAGCTTGAGGCATGACTGCCCATAGTAACTATATCTCAAGGACACCTGACCAACTAACTTTGTGAGTAATAGCGGCACGTGCGTCTGTTTGTTAGAACTTCTTCATATAAAAAGGGTGGATTTAACTGTGCTTACTATTATTAAAATACACAATAAAGACTGAACATTCAATAGTTAAGCTTAGTTATGTAAAACAAACTAGATTATATTATATGTAAGGGCAAACTGAAGTTTATTTAGAGTTTACTTAAAGAGTATAGTTTCTAATAATTTTCTTATTGTATCTTTAGCGTATTTAAAAAATTCTAGAGCCTTCAGAGGCAATAAGCATTACAACTTAAATTTGCAAATTTAATAAAATTATTCTGGAAAATTACTTTGAATTAATTTAAATATTTCTAAAACTTAGTTTTTAAGTTTTTAAAAATTCCTTGCGCAATTAAGATTGAGCCTCTAAGTTTCTAAACAAAATCTCAGTATGCCGCATCAAATATATACGTAGCATAAATCCCAGCGAACTTTGTTCACTTTGCACACAGCACCAACCAACCCAGAAGATATATATTTCATATTCTATTTCCTGTCTGATGTACACTGTTTTCAGAATTCATCACCAAACATTTTTTATGAATGCTAACCCCTTCTGTACTTCGAGTTTACATTATTATTACGTATGCCTCTCTAAGATAGAAAATTTGTATAATTTTTTTTATTGAATCGTTAGAAATAAGATTATATTTGTTGAATGAATAAATTAAAAGTATAGAGAAACAAAATGCTATTTATTATTTAAGTATATACTTCTAGGAGATAAAGAATTATTTTTATTATTATTTTATTTAGTATTAAGTTTTTCCTTATAACTGTCATGTTTGTAATCTATCTGTAAACCGAACCTTTTGTATAGGGTGTCTGCTCTTATAATAAATAAATTATCATTAATACTATGTTTATATCCCAACTGCTTATATCAATTTTATTTGTCAAACATTTTTTTTTAGAAAAATAGTAAACAAATATAATATAATAACAATTAAGAATAATAATAATAATAGAAAAACTCTTATAATTAGTTATTTATTTTCTCTTAATGCGGGAGGGACAGGAAGGTATAGCGATCATTCAAATTTTCGAACCTGCTTTCACCGAAAATAATATTTTGATGCTCAAAGAATACGAAAAAATGTAGATAGCCAAATAATCTATGCCAATTATTCCCCCCCCCCTCTCTATCACTATATATATGTATATGTATATGTGTGTGTGTAAAACTTATTCGTATCACTTTTATTTAGAACAGTTTCTGAGTAAATTTTGGGGAAGGGAGGGAGGTTCCTTTGGAAGCAGTGACTTGAGGCTTCCCTGAGGTGTCTAGGTTATTTGAAGTTGACGATGACTTCTAATTTTCCAAAATTAAGAAAATTATCACTTTTGACTCTGCATTTCTAAAATTTTAGTTAACATACTTTTGAAACTCAGAATTTTCTCAACACATATATATTGTACTGAATATTGTCCAGGCGTTGTAGTTACACAATAATTTGAATTAGATTAGATTAAATTCTGGGGGGGGGGTTGGCTACCAAGCCCAACTCCTTTTCTATTCTTGGATTTTTTTTTAGGCCCTCATAATACAGCATTTCTCCAGTCTACCTATTTAATTAGAAATAGAAGTCTGAATAGAGATGAAAGTTAAGGCGTCGGTTTTTCTCCCGCGAAGAAAGAAACTCTCAGCTACACAGCCCTTCACACTGAAACATTACATGCAGCGCAGTTTCCTATTCTCAATGACAATCTGCATAAACTATGCGTAGTCAGATTCTGCCATAACAGTGAAAGACTTATACGTAATCCGTATGGCCGCAAGGTCTTATAGGAATAGTTGTGTTGTAAACCTGGATGAATAGCTGTTAATAAACTTCTTCGCCTTCGTTTAGCCTACGTTCCTACCCAGTTCTTTTTATTTCCTTTGCATTGCTTCTTTATTTCCTTCTTTTTATTTCCTTTGCACTCATGCTTTGATGGCAGCAATCTTGAGGCATCTTGTAATGTCACAAAATGGTTCAGGTTTAATAAAATTTCCTATGGAACATTCCCTGGCAAGGCGATTTCCCCTGCCTGAATGCACGGATAATCAGACTAGAAAAATCTTATGTTTAGGCTACTAATTTCCTTGAGGACGCCTAAGTAGTCCCCCGCACCAGGCATCAAATGAATTGGTAAAAATTAATGGCTCTCAGAGCAGCCTTCTTATTGTCTTAAAGAAGGAAAATCCGGAATTATGTATTCCCCGTCTTATTATGTCAGCAGCACTAATAATTACCGCTATTAACTCTACCTGAAAGACTATGTACCTAGCTTACCTAGGCTTAGGAAACTTCATACTTTGTATTAGCCCCACCATCTTCCGTCCTGGAGCCATTCGGGTACTATAATCTGATTAAGATAAATATGAATAGAAAATTTTTTCAAACATTTCTGTAAGAAATAATAACACTAGCTACATGCATGACTTGTTCCAATAAATCAAATCCATCATTCCAGAAAATGCAGTGTTTCTTAAAGTGGTGATCTATTAGTTTTTTAGGAGACTCTAAAATAGTGGACCCTGTTCTGCACGACAGAGCTTCAAAAAGTGGAAAAGTGTCCTCTGTGTAATTTTTTATTGGAGAGGAGTTATTACTTTTAAGTTATTATTTGAGATGCCAGTGGGCTCTTCAAGCGGTGTTTATAAATAAAAATGTGTCAAGAGCAACGAAAATAAGACTTTATAAGACAGTGCTGAGGCCGGTTGTCACCTATGGCTCAGAAATGTGGGTTTTGAGCAAAGGTTACGTAAGTATTAAGGAGAATATTTGGACCTGTAAGGACAGAGGAAGGCTTCAGGATCAGGTCGAATAAAGAAGTGGCTGAACTGTTTGGGGAATCTGAAATTGTCTCTTGCATAAAAGCTGTTAGACTGCGATGGTTGGGACCCATATACCGAATGGAGGATATAAGGGTTCCAAAGAAAGCATTATACGGGCATCCTGGTGGGAGTAGGCCACGAGGCAGACCAAGGCTGAGATGGCTGACTTGGAGTATCTCTCATTTAGTTTTCCCTGCCCGTTTCTTAATCTCTTAATTAAGTTAGTTCTTAGAATTAAAAGTGTATATATATCGTAATTATAGTGCAGTAGTAATAAATTTAGTTATTAATTTGTAAACCGTTGAAACTCTCACTACATTCATCACAGGCATATATCACATATATTTTCGTATAAAAACACACACACCTTCAGAAAGCCATTAATAAAAAGATCATATAATGTACGCTTCTTTCGTTCCATGTTTAAATTACATTCCACTTTAGATGCTAGTGTATTAGGGATAGAATTGGAAACAAACAGAAACAAATTGCCTTAGATGATAAGGTACACAGCGGGTATCATTTCTAAAGCGATTACCATTCTCAGTCACTAAATTGTGGATAGCAGATCGCGAAGTAATTAGCGTCTGAAGGAACGATTACCCAGATATACAGGAAAGAAGAAATAAGCCACAATAAAACATCAGTATCAATAAATAGGAATTCATATGATTTCATAAAAATATGCGACTGCAAATTCAGTTACACAAAAGATGTTTCAAGACCTATGAGGAGGATGTGTTAGGAAACATTAGTAGCTTCACATGACTACCATTAGAGCTACGGATTCACATGACTCTAAATACAAGAAATAAATGCGATTAAGAAATTGAAAATATTGAGTTTATAATTGAAAGTATAAGCGTATATTTTTTTTAAAACTTTTGGGTATAATGTTTTTCCTTAAACTTTCCTGAAAAATAAAGATGATTCAAATATATAGGTATAATATAATGAATATTGTGTTCTTTGAAATTTTTATTTTAATTTTTAATATTTACAAATACGGACTATTATCTTGGTAGATCTTGGTCTATTAAATAATATAAAAAACCAAACTTTAAGAATATGTCCCAGAAGGAAGTAGAAAGATGAAGAAGAAGAAAATTACAGTGTTGTATGCAAGCAGTGTGGCCACTTCCTGACTGTCAGTATTACCAACTGATCATTACAAATAATAAATATTATTATTAGCAGACCTATAAGTAAACTATCTTAATGTCAACTTGCAAAGCACAATGCCTTTACCCTATCAATTATATGGAGCCCGTTATTAATATTAAGTTGTAGATGTTGAAGTTAAGTTGTAGTATTAAGTGACCCCACAGGAAGTGTGTCCTTCAGTGCATCCTTAATTTCTTAACTTTTCCGGTCTGCTAGCTAACGCCAGGAACTTCTGGATTTTTATCTATCTTTTTAACTTCCTGAGTTGCGTTACTTTATATCTAGCTTACATTCTTAAACCTCGATTTATATATTTTTTTTAACAATAAAATACTGGCAACAGAAAGAGAGAGAAGACCGGAAGAAAAAACTTCGTATTGAGAAATATATTGCAAATTTCGAAAATTTGAGGAGAGGTCCGCAGTTCTTCTTAAAATGTTAGGCTTCGTATTGAGAAATATATTGCTTCGTTAGGCGAAAATAAAAATGTAATTATTTCATGAACAGAAAATCAAAAGGCTGATAATTTCAGCTAGGAGGGGTTTGATTAAATGACTAATTTATAATTAACATAAAAATATAAAGTTATTTAACAAAAATCAATTTAGATTTCATGTTAATTTTAGTGGCTAAAATATACAAAAAACATCTAAAGATGGTGAATTTGTTTATAAACCGGTTACTTTGACATTAACCAAAGAATTGTTTTGTAATCTTATGAAATCCTTACAAATATAGATTTATTCCAGATAATAGAACCACATGGACTGATGATCAGGGGGAGAGTGTAACGGCTACTGTTGTAAAGACTTTATTTAATAACTGTTTCCATTAAGTGCAATATCAATCAAGTGCACGAGAGTGCATATGTTATCAAGTTTTATTAGAACTGATTTTGTTTTCATATAAAAACCACTAGACAGTAATTGCTAAATCCTTGGTGATTATCCTGTATACTGTAAAATTTACGAAGCCTCCCCTGGAACAACCCCCTGTATAATCAAAGATCGTCATTATTTCTTGTATTTTTTTCAATAAACACAGCAGATAATTCAGCATTTTTAACAAAATTTACTTAATTCATTTTTTTGTTTTTTTAATGAAGCCAATACTTTCACAGGAAGTTCTAATATTCTAATATATATTCGTTAAAATTTTAGGGGGGTCATAAAAAATATGGCAAATAACACAAATTGAACATCTATACAGATTAAAACTATCAAGCTATACCAAATAAAGAACAGTATTTATAATTTATGCCAAAAAAGTCTAAAGTATCATACCTTTTATCTTCTTTATTTATGATCCTTCTTTATTTATTTTCTGTAAGAATTTTAACAAGATGTCGCTATTAATGGAAATGATAAGTGAGGATCTAATCAAGAGTTTATGGTAACTAGTAAGGTTTGAAATATAAAATAAAATAACTAATTGAAAGCAGTATATAAAACGAGCTTAAATTTTGGTCCATAAATTTTTAATAATACTTTCAAGGGCCCTTAAAAACGAAATTTTAAACAGGACTTAAAAAAAAAATAAAAAAAAAAAAAAATCAATGTCTTTCAAATAATGAGAGGGGGCGGGGAGATTTTGTAGAATTTTTAACGAATTTTGTTTTATTATTATTTTTTGGAACATGCAGAATTAATTTTAAAATAATGATCGATGTAATGTTTCAGATTTAATCTTTTCATGAGTTATTCACTTCAAAATTATTCCACTTAGCGGAGAAATCAGTTTTTTATTTTATTCTGAACATATCTTTAGTCGGGAAAAATCAGAAAACTCATAAAATTTGAAGCTGGATCTTTGATAACTATGAACAATTATGGAAAATTCTTCTCGCCCGTTCTTATATGAAGGAAAATTAACAACTAGTTTGTTCACTACTCTCTGTGATGTTGAGGTGTTCTCAACTTTTTATTTTCCAAATTTATATTATAAGTTTTTAAATTTGTTATGTTTTGAAGATTATTTAATAGTTTTCTTTTTTTTATGCTTTGATAAAATAATATATTTGTCGAAACGTTGGCAAGAATTTAAGTTTTCTTTTTTTTTTAAAAAAACGATCGAATCTCACAATACTTTTCCCCTTTACTATGAACAATAGTAGTTGAGGGCTTCTATGTTTTAGTAACTTCGATTTATCTTTTAGCAAAGGATGGTGAATGCATATCCCTAGAACAAACTTTAAGCTACATTATATCTTCGAATTCATCTTACCTAGGTAAATACTAACGCATTTTAACCTATAACCTGTGTAATACCTATAACTGAAAAGAGGAGCCGGAAGTAAACCTAAAAATCAAATTCTTAATGAGATTAATTCACATCCAATTGGCAGTATGTTGGTCCATACATCAATTAAACAAGTTTGACGAGAATCTCATCCTCCAAAATATTATCTTGTGCAGATGATATTTCGTCATCTAATTCCTGATCATTCAAGATCGTTTTTATACAATATCCAGTAAAAAATTATTATTACTTTTTTAACATTTGAAATTCAGATCTTATTTAGTAATTAAGGAAACCCCAAACGGATTAAACCCAGACATACCTATGCTTTATTAATTGGGAGTAAAGGTTAATTGGCAACCAGCACTGAAAATTATTAAATGAGAAATGGTGCTAATTCTCTTGAAAAGCATTTTAGAATAATCACATTAATGTTTACATAAATTATTGCTAATCAATCCGTAAAATTGATGTGTTCACACAGAATAGATTGCTGATCATAAATTTTATAAAAATCGATTTCTTTAATGTTTAAATAAATTAATTAATAAAGATATGTGATAGATTTTACTTATTTACGGATATTTTAGTTAAAAACTAAGGACAAATTTATATATTTGAACGTAAATGCGTCTAAAATAAATTTTAACAAAATTCAAACTATATTTCAAATTAGATTCTAAATAAATAAAAAACAAGATTAGAGAAAAAGATTGACGCACTTGTGAATCGAAACAATCTGTAATCCACAAAAATATAAAAATTAGATGAAAAATCTTCAATAGATTTAGGCCCTGGTAACTTGAACTGGATAATTTCAGTACAACTTTCAGGAATTTTACGCATATCTTTAACGGATAATTAAATTTAGTAAAAACTATAAAATATTAATATGTTCATTGCTTAGTTTCAATGCTAAGTAATGTTAAATTTAAATATTGTTTACATAATTTGTAAACATTATTTCAGTTTATTACAAAAATTAAACAATCAATCAATCGATCAAACAAAATTCATTTTTTTTTTTTGGTATTAGTTTTCCAGGTTCAACAGACGATTTAAACTATTATCACTACTACTAGGCAGAAGATCTAAACTATCTCTACAATATAAAAGACTGATTTACCTGGTATTACTCAAACCTATGTGGACATACGCTATTAAACTATGGAGTTCAACCAAAAATTCCAATTCCCGCCGAATCCAGTCATTCCAATCCAAAATCCTCAGAAAAATTGTCAATGCCCCCTTCTATGTATCAAAACTCACCCTACATCAAGACCTCAATATTCCTTAAATAAACGAAGTTGCTAAAACCAAATACAAAAAGTTCCATCTATCTCTCTCTGCTCACCCTAATCCTTTAGTACGACAGCTAAGTTCCTTTACCCTTCCAGATAATCCTCCCAGACGATTGAAACGCCGCTGCCCTCGAGACTCTCTAATGAATAACTAAGTTATTAACTATGTAAAGCCATACGTTTTTTTTTATGGAGTCTCATCGCTGGGTGAGTTCTCCATACAAGTGACTCTCGTGATTTGCATCTTTCCGCACATTTACTATTGTATTTATATACAGTTGTAAATTACAAATAAATGAAAAAAAAGGAAGGTTTTAAAAAGAGTTAAATATAAAATGTCCATTTTAGGTTTCCTCGGCCATTTTTCCATTAAAAACACTTGAGTTTCCCGGGTTGAGACCGCGTCAATGATTTGCTAAAAACCACTGACACAGTCTCAACCCGGGAAATTCAAGTGTTTTTCATGAAAATATCCAACTAATGTTACATAAAAAAATCCGTGAGCTTCTACACCAATTCAAGCAAATCATGTATATATTGTTAGTTTTATGTCAGTAACTAAAGAATGGTATTTATTTTATTTTTACTTTCTCTAATTTACATAGCACTGTTGCATAGAAAAAATAAAGAAATAAATAAAATAAAAGAAGCTGGAAATTATGTTCTAGATAAAGCAAATTAAATACCACGAAACTTTAATTAAAAATTTAAAAAAAAATATTTAAATAAAAAAAAATATAATTTTTATATTATACTAAATAAAGTAAAATAAAAATAAAATGATCCAATCTGGAAATAACAAAATGATTAATAATAATTATTAATTAAGGAATAGCAGAACAACAGGTTCGTACTCCCCTTCATCGACATTATCGATGAAATAATAGGGGATGAATGGGCAAGGCATTGATTTGGATTCCACAAAGGTTGAAAATGTGATATCCCAGCTCGTGCGGACCGGTTCGAGAACGAAAAACCTACTGAAAGACGCTAAACCTCAGAAGTTGATGCGCCAAAAAAAAAAATGATTAAGTTAAAAAGTAGAAGCAAAATAGAAACCGCAACAGAAATAGCGTCACAACATACATTACAAAGCAAATCGTAGAAATCTGCACTTTTGATACAATATATACATCAGGGAAGAAAGTTAATAGTGTTCAACGAAAGTTATATATTAAGTTAAACCCAGGGCTAAGGATACAAGTGCAATTAAATTTGTTGAATGATATAGTTTATCAAGCAAATCTCAATTCCATATTTATATTAAATTTTAAAGTATTAATAGCTTCTAATCTGGCTGAATTTGAGTTTATATTACTCCCCCTTCCCCTAACTTGCAAACATTCCTAGTTTTACGTGGAAAGAGAATACACATTGCAAGACTTGTTAAATCCTGATTATAACTATCCTTAATCAGTCAAAGATTTAAAGTTTGCTAAGCAATAAGGAACCTTCAACCCTTCAACGTTCCCTTCAAGAATTAAGCTGGCAAACATCACTCTATAAGCGAAACTAAGTTGAAAATGATTGACTTTCTTGTTTATATAATTATAGTCAATATGATTTCACGAAAATAATCTTGCATAATATAATAATCTAGGGTTTTAGTAACTAGAAAGTGAGGCGCTTTTATTAAATCAAACATTTTGAAACACTTAAAACGTTTAAAATTACAAGCAAATATCTTTATACGAAAAGAGCAATTATTTAGTTTAAAAAACAAGTTTGAACTGTGTCCAAGAAAATAAGGAAAACTGTGGTAAAAAAAAAAAATAAAAAAAATAACAGTCCATTAGTTAATTCATTTTTATAAAAAGAGCTGTGTTAATTTTGGTCCAGCCATTATTAAAGCAGAGAATATATGAATGCCAAATTTTATGGAATTTAGTTTTTAAATGAATATTAACTAAAACAAGGTTAAAAAGACACCCAATTTTTTGTTTTTTTTAAATATTAATAGAGTGACCTTGATAAATAAAAAGGAATGGATGAATGCATGTGTAGAGGAAAGAAAGAATATATATAAAGGGCCTACACCACATACATAAGGTTGGTGGTAGTGTATAGTGCAGACATAGTGGGTAGAGTAGGAGGAGAGGGTGGTTTTGAGAACTAGTGAGAGTGAGTTGTCGAGGGAGAGAGTGAATTTAGCGAGGGTGTCTGTAAGGGTGGCCTTGCCTGCAGTCAGTTACCCCACAGTATATACACATCAAGGACACAGTGATTGCCGCCTCCGCTCACCACCTAATCCCCACCACCATTACGAGTTAGTCTCCCTCCTTTCCCTTTTCCTCATCATCGTCATCATTCTCTCTCTTTTTCTTCTCCACGCGTTTATATTGAACACATTCTATTTTCTATTTCAAACCCCCAAACCCTGACTATGTAAAATCCTCCCTTATCACAAAAACTCTACCACCACTCCCACAACAAACCACAACAAAATACCTCACAACATTCACCTTTCCCTCTTCTATACGACATATAACTCCCCACCACTATCAAACAGCATCAAGGGGTTGCTGGGCGGTGCTAGTTCAAGGACAAAATGTAATTTTCTGGGTCTGTTAAATAAAACAAGTAGCTGGCTCCGTTTAAATTCGTTTTTAAATACTTGGCCCGCTATATTGCTGGTCATAGGGCACGCATGCGCCAATGAAAACTGTATATTTTCACAGAAAAAAAATATAAAAACAAAAAAATTGAAGCAAATTTCAAGGCCAAATGTTTTGCTTTTAAATTATCACTTAGTTGGTGGGAAATCAATACAGTAGGGAAAAAGATTTTTTTATCAAATAAAAATTTAATATTTAATTAATTAATTACATACCCATATACAGCTGTTTGATTTCAGAACAGAAATCAGCCTCACTTACCTGAAAGAAGATAAAAATAAAATTATTAAAATTAGATACATTAAAAAACAAGTGAATTAAGAAGTTTCACGTACTTTAAAAGTAAAATAGTAATAATAACTATAGTACTGTTCACTTACTGGTCACTTATTCGTAAGAGGTGTTACGAAAATAGTTAGTGTAAATTAGTCTGCATTGTGTAAGCTTAAACTCAAAGACGGAAAATCGCAAAAATAGACGTGATGATATTTCAATCATAGACAATCAGAAGACCCCATAGTTTTACTGAATTTTTTTTTTCAGTTTTTTTTTAATTGCTATTTTCTCAAAAAGGTTCAAACGATTTTCCGTAAACTTTGTAAATACACTATATAGGTGTGATGGATGCAAGAAACTTGAAATAATATTAAATTATAAAAAAAAATCAGAAATGTGACATTCCCTTGCAAAAGGGCTAGCCAGGTATACAAGTCCAGTTACTGGTACGGTTCAAGAACAATTATGGCATTGTACTACCCCTTCTTCTCACAGGGGAGGAATTGAAGAAACGAAGAGAAGAGATATTTTTAAGGACAGACTTGTGCTACAAATCAAGCTGGAAACATCGAAACACTACTTCAGGAATCGCTCTCTAAATATCTGTGCCAGTTTCACAATAAATTAAATAAGTTTATAATATCAATTAACTTGTAGTTATTATTTGGAAGATTATATTTATTGTTAACAGTGGTGCTTTCTTAATTATTCTTAATACTTCCAGATTTTCCTCAAACATACTTACAAGCTTTTATACAAAATCGCTCGTGCTACACAACCAGCTACTACAAGCTACAACTACAAATATACACACAACACAATAATAGTTTAGAGTTTAGAATATTTTATAGTATCCAAAATTGTATTTTTGTTAATATTTTATAATTATCTTAGTGCTGTGAATTTAACTTCAAAAAGAGTGTATTTTAGTGTCAGGTACTGTAAATTGGGATCATTAAACAAAGGCACAAAATCCCGTTAGGGTAACACTTTTGTACAAGAAAATACCCCCGCGAGAAAGAGCAATTCCAAAGAATAGAGTCAGCCATTAGCTTTCAAAGAGTAGACAGTCTAAACTCAGCCTTCAATCAATTAAGTCGTAATTCTGCTTCCAAAGCCAGAACACTACTTCAGGAATCGCTCAGTGCCAATGATTGATATTTGCCTTTATTCTAGATAAACGTTATTTTATTAAGATACAGTGTGATATTGTAATATACTTAAACTTGCTTAAAGAATAATATATGTATTTATAAAAGCAGTGTGATCTCTTAATTATTGCTAATACTTCTCTTTTAATCGTATATACATACAAGCCCTTTTCGCTAAAACGCTCACGCCACCAGCTACCTATACACAACACACCAAAAACATTACATAGGCTATTCCTAGGTAGGGCACTTTAAAACACTACCGAAAAAAATTATATTAATTGGGGAGAGGGCCTAATATTTAGGGCTTTCCTCTAAAGTACCATTTCCATATATTCTATAATCTATATAGCATTAATATGAATTAAATTGTATTGGCAATATTTCGAATTTGAAGAAAATTGGTTTGACCGGAAAAGCGACTTTTTCAGTTGTCTAGGATATTCTCCATAAAAACACTAATAGATTTCACTTAACTATGTGTGCTATAAAGTAATAAAAATAATAAAACAAATAAAGATATTATAATTAAGTGAATACTCCATATAGTCCCTTTTAACTCTATATGTATGGAATGTCCAAAAACAAATAAATAAATAAATAAATATTCCCTTTTAAGAAAATTTAACTTAGGATATTTTATTGTGGTAGTTGGTTCCGCAGAGCTGGAAAGCATCAGAGACATTTTCCGTGGTAGCCTGCTTCATTTTGTGGTCATCGACCGGTTTCGGGCTTTCGCCCATCTTCAGGATGACCACAAAATGAAGCAGGCTACCACGGAAAATGTCTCTGATGCTTAGAATATTTTGTTAAACATTGCTAATAATCTCAAATTGCTTTGAAAAGAATCAATCTGACCATTACTATATTTCAACATAATAAACCCGGGCCGTATTTCACAAATTCGTTACTAGGATCTACGGAATATAGACTGCCACACAAGATGAGACCACTGTATTGGATAAAAACCAGTGAAAATGAAAGATAGGCTCGGATCAGCTATTAATTGCGGCTAGCCAATACTTTATGAGAAGAAAACCTGGTGGCTTGCAAGAAAGGCGACAGATACTAAGTTAAAAATCTATTATAATTTAATATTCACTCATCAAATTCTAAATCCTATGTGTCTCACTCAATATCTAGCAAAACTTTTCTATGTAGATATCTCGATAAAAATTCGATAATAAAAAAAAATTTTATTAAAAAAGAGTATTTAAGATGCAATATGACACATCACTAGGTTGGTTGTAATATTTAATAAAATGAAATTATTTATTTTTTTTTTAAATTTAAATAGCACAAGAAAAAAAGGAAGCACAAGTCTGATACAGTTTAACTTTTTAGATTTAGAAATAGTCTACAATGCTATAAAAAAATTATTAATAAAATAACATTAGAAGCAAAAGGAGCCGGAAATGAATTTTGCCTAGCGAAATCATTCAAATAAAAGTTATAGTCCTTAATATGGGCAGTACTTAAAAATAAAGAAAAGATTTTTGTAAAAATCGCAAAACCTAAAAACAAATCATTGAATGTTATGACCATAAATTTTTGTTGGACCCTCTGATTACATCTATCGATACATAAATCGAATTTAAATTTTAGCTTCCCGGATTTTTCGTTATTGCCATATTTTCTCCCTCACTTTCTCACCACATACGGAGAAAGAATGAGAAAGCATCACTAACTTTATTTGGTTGAAATGAATTAAAATGAGATTGAATGAATTCCAAAATAAACGCATTTTAAGAAGGAGCCAAGATTCGAGGACCTTCGAAGTCATATATGATGGTACAAAGCCTGTATGCTTCTGCAGTCTCGGAAGTATATCAAAATAATACAGAGAAAGGCTTCCGGATTTAACCGGGTGACTTATGAGTTTATTAAAAATGCACCTGATGTTTTTCATGAAAAAATGTTCATCTTATTCAATAGAATGTATGACATGGAAAGTACTCCGTCATCTTTTGGTAGATCACTTATTTTTTCCATTATTTAGTGTAAAAATAAGAAGGGTAAAAATGATGTGGCCAATTACAGGGGCATTTCTTCCTTGGATTCAATTGCTGGGATTCTCACCACCCTCTTACTTCTCCGTCTTGAAGCTTTCGTCGTGGATGATTGCCTTTTGAGTGAGTCAGTCTTGCTTCCGGAGAGGTTACTCGACATTGGATAACCTGTTTGTTTTAATGAACTCTTAAATCGCGGAGGTAAGCTTTATTGTTTTTTTATGGACTTCAAGGCGGCTTTCGTTTCGGTCGATCGAGGATCTCTGTTTTTGAAACTCTTTAATTTGGGTGATCATTAAATTTTATCAACACTTTAAAAAGTCTTTATTCGAAAGCATCCTTCCTGTCAGAGGTAAAATGGGAATCGCAGATTTTTTTAAGAGTTAAAAATGGTCTTCGCCAGGGCTGGCTTCTTAGTCCTATTCTATTCTCTCTTTTTTTAGATGATTTGCCTTGGCGTTTGAAGGTGGAATAAGAACTGATGGCGCCGTAATTAAGTTTCTTATGTATCCTGACGATCTACTCCTCTTAGCGGAAGACCCTCTTACCCTTCAAAGAAACATTCGTATTCTCGAATACTATTGTCATCTCACAGTTAATCTGTACAAAGTTTAGAGAATTAATCTATTCATTAGACGTCTTAAATTTAGACTCTAGCCAGCAGAAGCTTCACTCGTGGATTTGGGTTAGTTTTTTTAAGTTACAATGTGAGTTACTTTATTTAAATTATAACCCTTGGTTTGAAAGAGAGCCTAGTAACTGCTCTTTGTGTAATCTCCAAGTGAGGGAGGACACATTCCACTTTTTGGGGTTTCGACCGATACTTTCTAAATTCAGATATCCCTATTTAGGCGCAAAAACATTATCAAAGTATCAGCTGGTTCAGCTTCTCAATGGACACAATTTTATGAGTCTTATTAAATTTGCATAGCAATCTTGGATTTATCGCTAAAATTTAATTAAAGAATTTAACTTTACTTAGTTTCCATTATTCTTATGTGTCCATATTTTTTTTATGTTGTTTTAATTAAAGTTTCACTTTTATTTAATTAACTAATATGATTAGCCCTATTTCTATTATATTAGATTACTTTTATTTTCATTCTGTAATTTATTTTTCTTTTTAATTACAACCATTTAAAAAGAAACCTATGTGCACGTGAATTATTACAAAATAATATAGATATTTTCATAATACTATTCCTTTCTTTTTTCTAATCATCTTTGAGCGATTGTCATTTTTATTTGTCAATTATTTTTCTTCATTTTATTTGATTTTATTATTATTATCATCATCTTTTTTGTATTTTTATTTTTTTCCTTATTATCAACGTCCGGCAGACGGTTTTACTATGCCGTAGAATATCAAGAATGTTTTTTTTGTACTTATTTTGTCATTATGAAATAAAGCATTCTTATAATTTTAAATTTAAAGCGCGTCAACATCTATGGTCATTGGCGCCCGGAGCCTTCACAGTGCACAGCCAGTCCCCGGACAGGTTTCTCTCGATACAGATAACACTGTCCATCACCGATCAGTGAGCTGTAGAGGGTCCTAAGAAGAAAAAAAATCTAGGACGCAGCATAGCTGGATCCGAAGACGGGGCCTCCACGTTAGACCACTTAGCCATTTCCTTCCCTCATTATTATTATTATTACAGAAAAAAATGCTTAATTTCTGAGAAGAATTATTATTAAACTTTAAATAAATATTAAGTAATTACCCAATGTGACAGAGATGTGAGTAAGGTGTGGTGTGAATGTGTGTGTGTGTGTGAAGGAAGGAATGGAATAAGAGAGAGAAAGAGGAGAGAGAGAGAGACAGAGTATGAGAGATTTAGCGAGGTAACACATTTACAGAGAAAGGGAGATGACTGGTAGCCCAGCAACAGGACCGTAACCTTGCAGGGGTGAAAAGGTGAAAGGGAGGGGCCTAGTAACTGGATGAAGGGTGAGAGCAAGAGGAATACTGTGAGCTACGAGGAAAACTGTATCAAGACTGTTGTCATAGTAACCATCAACCTCTCTCCTATCTATCGCCACTCCCCATCCTAAACACCACGACCATGTAACACACAAAACTATACATAGCGCCTATAATAATCTTAATAACATTTTATTAAAAATTTTATAAATATTATATAAACCAAAATGAATATGTCACATATGTTTTAGATTAGATAAAATTAGAATATAATGTACAAAATCTCTGGTAATTATTACAAAATGTATTAAAACATATTACATTACTATTTTTTTTTTTTTTTTAGTTTTTATTTTTATATATTTTTATTTTTAATTTATACTTTTTTATTTTTTTATTCATTGATAGAAAACTATTTTTCAATCAATCATTCATGTATGAAAGTGCAATGTACTGTTGATCATTGTTCTAGAAGGTAGATTATAACAAGTGTGGGTGACAATTGTGAACAATAGATGACAAAAAAAAAAAAAAACTGATGCAACAAAAAGATTTCATATACTTGAACATAAGAAAATTAGATTTCTTAAATTATTTGATTGACCTGCCAGACATTCCTGAATGAATAAATACTAGTTATTCTTAGCAGACAACTCCAAACACATCTATAATTGCAAAATTAATAGCAACCTTCTCTGAGATTTCGATTAATAAAATGTTCGGTTTTTGTTAACCCCAAAACGAGCCTTCGATCCAATCAGAGAAAAGTGATTACAGGCTTTACTTAGGCTGTTATCTGGGCAGATACCTCTGCAGATAATGGTGATTTTATTGGAACGCAATATATGAATAATTGTCCGTTTATTTAACCTTTGTGTTACTATTAAATTAATTTTTTTTTTTTTTAACTAATTATTACATTACATAGTATTAAAGAAATTTTAATCCTCTTTCAAATCCACTACATTCACTTACTTATATCTTAATTTATATTTAATTACTGCAACTCAGTTTGCTAAATAATTCTAAAATGAAAGAGAGTGATTATCGGTAATGTTTCTTGAGAAATTTAAACTTGTCAATTTCGAACACAAAAACTGGTCGAAACATTTATAAAGCATCTCGGAAAGAAATGCTACCTTTGCACAATTTATCACCGAATCACTATATTATCTTCGGGAGAGATAAGTCTAGAAAATGCACTACACAGAGGGACATGTTAAAAACAAACACACAGCTGAAAGATATCCAAATTAAGCGATCAGAAAACTTGCCTCAGATTAGTGTTATAAAAATTTCCGGGCAATTAGTCGAAATGACCAAGGTAAAAAACTGCATAAATTAATTCTGTATGAGCTGAGTGAAAATCCGAGCTACAGGCGTTAGGAAATCACAAATTTCACTATCGGGACATTAAGTCAGTAAAACAGAATATTAGACAAAGGGGCATTAGACAAAATAAAAAAAAGATGTCTGAATTTCTTTAAAAGAATATAGTAATAATAGTAACTTAATGTTAAAATGTGCAATAATAGGTTGGGAAGGAAGAAACCATTCTCTTTGTACTAAATAAATGGTTTTGTTTACTCAAACAGTGTCTGTAGTGGGGATAAGCATTGTTTACCGGCTTAGAATGGTTACAATAGCTGTGCGTGTAAGTTTACTCGGTAGCAGAATACAAATTCTACATTTAAACACTTCCTTTATTTGAATAGTAACTATAAACACCTTTGTATTATGGTTGAATGTTACTTGATATTCGCAACTCATTTCAACTAAATAATCTCTAAAATGGGCAATACTAACTAAATTTATTATGTACTAAGTATGTAATTATATACTTAGTAAGTGTAGAGTTTCCACATAAAACATGATAAATTGGAATAATAATAATAATAATAACGAAAAATAAATAATTTTTGCAATTAAATAATAAATATTTATATATTTGGGAAGAAACTGCATATTTTTATTTCAGAAATATAAATTTTCACCAATACTGAACAATAAAGAATGGTCTCAGAAGAGTGAAATAAATTATTTGCTCGATAATTCAATAATTAATAATAATTCCAGTGACTACAGTTCGAGAAAGAAAATAAAGAATAGAAAGCGCTAATGTTAAGGGCAGTCGATGTATCCTATAAAAACTATAATAATAATAATAATAATAATAATAATAATAATAATAATAATAATAATTTGTCTTTATTTATTATACAGAATGCAATATTATATAATAATATTTAAATAAGAGGCTTGAGTCAATATATCGGACGGTCCTTGGAGAGTAAGTTTATTAAAAAAACCTCCAAATAAATATAACAGAGACACAAAACAAGAAATTTGATTTCCGAGAACCTAAATAATGATCTTCTTTCTAAAAGAGAAGAAATAAATATATTGATAAAATAAATTTCATTGCCTTTCTCTTATTTATTTTTTATTTATTTATTTATTTATTTTTCTTTGTTCCAACTCGAAATTAAATTCCTGAACTAAATGGGATTTTCATTGCCAAACTATATTATTTAGACAAAAAATTAGCAACATTTGCCTAGGTTTTACAATTAAAATACGCTAATCATTCTTCCCTTGTTAATAATATATCTTTGCCTTCAAACTTAAGCCGAAACTTTATAAGGATCGGATAAATCCCTAAATAATCAGGAACAACAACCATTCATTTACAAATGGAATACAGGACGTCAGCAACAAAGAGAATCATAGAACTCTCAGCAATATATTTCAATTTAAGCTCAATAATTACCCTCCTACTTTCGAGTAAAAAAGAATAATGCGAATTATAATATATAAGGAAGATAGTTTCTTGAGATCTGTGGTAAATTTAAAAAATTTCATTGTTGTGGATGGTTCCGCACAGCTGGAAAGCATCAGAGATATTTTCCATGATAGCCTGCTTTTTTTTTTTGCGGTCACCGACCGGTTTCAGGCTTTCGCCCATTATCAGGATGCTTTTGTCAAACATAGTGTGAAAATATACTTATGTACAGAGCAAATTTAGTTGATACACTGGTTTTTAAAAGTTTTTGTTAAGGCCTAACTAGGTTAAAAGGGGTGTTGGTACCTGAATGGGAAAACACACATTTCGGTCTTTAAAGGGGCATATTGTATCCTTTAAAAATGGAAACATCCAACAAGTGGGGATTTGTAACTTAAACCACTTTTTTTGAGGGAGATTACTTAATAATTAATTACCCATATATCTTACTATTATATTTATTATTATTATTATTATTATTATTATTATTATTATATTTATGCTATTCGCGCTTACTATACTTATGTAGCATGAATAAATCAATTTGAATGTTTGAAATTTTATTTAAAAATTGGAGTGAATTATGTCTTAAACTTATTGCGAAGACAGCAAGCTGTGGTAGAATCGCTGGTTTTGATGGAGTTGTTTTTGTGATTGCAAGTAATTGACAGATCTGAAATATTCCTAATACATGTTTTATATGTTACGGCAACTAAACTGTAAGTAAACATTCTAAACTAATGACAATTTGTCTACTTTTTAATTGTATCAAGTGCAGTAAGTCGTTTGGATTTATCGGAAATGTGACCTCATTTCAATCTTATCATTTAATAAATAGAATTTAATTAAACCACTTAAGAAAATAAATAAATAAATAAATAGTAGCAGCGTCACAAATCGATAGCTGTATCTAAAATGTTCTATTTTGTGTTACAATTTTTTTGGGGTCATGTAATTACTTCTGTTTAATTACTATTAGTTATAGTTCAATAGTTATTTCATAAATATAATTTAAATTAAAATTTAATGAATTGGAAAATTAAATATCCATTACGTTATCTACAAAGTTTTTAAGTGAATTTAAGCACTGAACTTAGATTAAAGATATTGTATTCAGTCAAAAGGTCGAAATCACTGGACTTACAGTCACAATTCCAAAATTTCCATCCATTTTATCACAATATCTAATTAATAACGGACGTTAAACAAGCAATTAATATTATTGAAACAATACACCGAAATCAATGAGGTCTACATTATACCCCTAAACCAAAATAAACGATATCAAACTTGCAATAAATCGAATGAAAAAAAACTAATTTATTAATATACATCCAAATATCATAGTGCTAAAAGTCAACCGGGGTCCGGTGTTAAGCATGGTCCAGGATAGCACTTGTCCAATGTATAACATCGAGGTTCCATTTCAGGTGTTCCCAGGTTCTAGGGCGGAATGGTCCAAGGGGTGGGAAAAACGCTACCATACGGGACCCCTGATGTTCACAGATGGTTCTAAGATGGACTGCGGAACCCGGAGTGTGGGGCGTGAGCCCGCAGGTACTAATCGAGAAGCCGCTGGGCAGATACTCCATAATATTCCCGGCTGAGGTGTTTGCCATCAACCTGCAAGGTCTGTGCCGAAGGTCTGTGCAGGTTTGCCAAGGTCTGTGCCGAAGAGAACCTGCATAGAGCTCCAAAGGGCACAGTTATAGCATTTGCTCGGACAGTAGGATGCACCGAAAGAGGCTTACAGAACCACCTCATCCCTAATTAAGGAATGTCGAGAGGCATTGACGAGGCTCTCCAGGTACAGTTGATATGGGTGCCTGGACATGCTGGGATTGAGGGAAACGAAATAGCTGATCAACTGGCCAAGAACAGGGCAAATACTCCGTTCAGTGGTCCAGGAGCCTGTCCTGGGAATAACCGGTGGAGCGGTACCAGGGGCTATGCACAGTAAAAATGATGATACCAGGACTGTATAAAATAAGGAGCAATATGACCCTTAGCCTAGGTAGGAACCAGATCTCTCTGGTGACGAGGATATTTACGGATCAGGGTAGGTTCAGGAAGCATTTCTCCAAGATGGGACAAATAAGCGCGGAACCCTTGTGCAGACTGTGCCAGGAGGAGGAGGAGACAGCCTCCCACCTGCTCTTTGATTGCGTTGCAATAACTAATTGCGAAATGAAAGCTTTGGTACGTTGCGACCTAAGGAGGTAGTAACGCTAAATGATCTAGTGGTGAAAGCCCTTAAACTCCTTAGGAAGGGAGGGTTCACCTACTACAAATTATCGGGTATGGACAATAAGCCATAGTTGGCTGCGGTGCTGGGGTACAGCCCACCTGTAGATGATGATAATAATAAGAATACAACCAAATATTCTTTTTTTAATTATTTTTCTCAAGTTTACCTGTCATTATTGTCACATCCTGCCCTCCAGCTATTTTTCCCAACCACTTTCCCTGAGGCCCCTGGCTACCATCTCATTGTCCGTTCACTCACTTCTGGTAACACCATTTTTCCGCCGTCCTTCTAGTACATGTTCAAGGAGCACTTGTTATCAGCAATCCTTTTAACGTAGAATACGATTTAATCTTACAGCATCGGATTGTGCACGATATTTAGCTCAGGGGCTGCCCTATTCCTTATTCATCATTTGATACTTTCTTCTTTGTACGATACACGAATTATCACAAGAAATATAAAGGTGAATTTGTTTTAAACTGGATTTTCTTTTTTTTGGGGAATTTCTAAAGTGAGGAAAATTTTCCAAGCAATACTTTTAAATTGTTTTGATCACTTCTGAAAGATTTACATGGTGAAATTTCTATTACTGGCATATCATAAAGGCATTCGGAAATACTCTTTTAAATTGAAATAAATTTCAGGGCAAATTAATTGGTATCTGTTAAAAGTAAGTTAGATGAAAGTTCTGCACGTTTTTAATGTGATAAGAGGAGAACTCGATAATAAAAATGATAATGAATAATAATAATATTTTTTTTATGAATGAGAGGACACAAGAAATACATGGCATTAATTGCAATGGCACTAGCAGGCTTCCAGAATTTATGGCATCAAAATAATGATAAGCTGAAGGATACAAAAACTTAAATTAAGCAAAAAATTATCCACCAAAGAAAGAATCACAACGAACATTTTTTCCTTTTTCGTTGAGAAAGGAGGTAAAAATGAAAGGCCATATAGGTTAGAAAATGTGCTATCCCAGTTCGAGTGGCTAGAAAAGTAAAAATAAAATGGTTAGGGGGCATTATTATTATTATTATTCAAAGAGGGGAGACCCAATCCGTACACTACCAAAGCCTCCATGGGCCCCATACAGCTGCCCCAAAAGAATAACAACTAGAACGGGTCTGGAACAAAAGTCCGGGCCCGGATTTCACCCACCTAAGTTTTAGCACAGTCCGAACAGATCGTACCAAAACCTTAAGAGGGCATAGCTTAAGCTCTTCCACCGAAATCCTGTTCTGGCCAGAGGTCCTGAACCTAATTTCCTCTCTTTCGTCTCATAAACTCTAAAAAAGAGGTACGGCATAAGCCCTATTGTATATAGATGTCTCCTTAAGCCGCAATGCCCAGTGAGAAAACCAACCAGATGCCTGAGGGAGGTCCGTGAAAGGCAAAGCACTCCCTCAATAAAAGCCCCGCCCGGACCCCCAATGAGCATCTTAGACTGCCATCAACCACTGTGCTCATCCAAAGGGAGGAGTGCTGTAAAGCTTGCCATGACTGGAAGCTTGACAGATATGTACTAAAAGACACACTAACAGACACTCTGTGTAAGGGAGCACTAATAAGCCCGTAGTTTGATGCTCACGAAAAAACAAAGAGGGAGAGAAAAATGAGAAAATTAAAATAAAGTCATACATGCAATTATAAAATAAAATAAGATGACCCATTTCTAAAATATATATGGGTTAAGAAAATTCGGAAAGCCAGTAATAACTAGTCCTTCAGGTATGACGAATTCAGTGTAAGGAGACCTGACCGATTGGAAAGGCAATGATATCACCCTCTGAAAGAATGGGTTTACTAAAATAAGATGATGCACTTCAGCTAGAAGAAGGCACAACCTCACGACCGTTATAATTATACACGAACAATTTTCCTCATCAAAGTCTTTATCTATCCAAGACCTATGGTTCACCTACGAGATTTATATCTTCGGAGCCTGAAAATCCAGTGCATTTCTAGGAAATATAAATCAAGACAGAGAAAGACCGTTAAACAGTCTTTATGTTCACTTATTGAAATCCGGCAAAAAGGAAACGTTCTGAAAAAAACAGCTTGGTTTATTGATCTCTGAAACAGATTGGAGAGGAAGTAACTGAAGCATTCACTCGTAAAAGGCTGGCCTGCGAGGAAGAAACTCAAACCTGAGCTGTCTCCAACTGAGAAAGAACAATTCAATTTTGCTAGAGACCAAGGCAGAATGGAGCGAAATAAAGGTTCTCAGATGTTTCAAGGTATACCTAAGAATTTCTGATGGTAGAAAAAGAGTCTGAAAAAAAGAAAGAAACGATATAGCGCAGCAACTTACATTAGTTTGGAGTTTTAATAATTTTTATTATTCTTCATTGTACAACAATATAAACAAGAAACAAATTGGATTCTGCTAAAACGTCCTAAAAATCGTAAAGAAAACAATAAAACTTTGGTAATTCTTTGTATGTTAGTTGGCTCATTTCTTAAATTAGAAACAAAGAGAGTATTTTGGCATGTCTACATAGACTGAAATAAAATTTATTGCGGTGATTCTATTAGCCAGCAGTATTTGTATGAAATGACATAAAATATTTTTTTCCTAATAATACGGTCTATTTTCCATTAGTAAACAATAAAAAGGACTTAAAATGAATTTTCATTTCAATTTTCACGATGTGGTATGATCATATTTTTGTATTTATTAAATAAATAAATAAATTAGCTTTTTTTATTGATGTAAAGTTATTATTTTGTTTTTCGAAAAAGCTTCCGTAAAAAAAAATAAAAAAAACAAAAAAAAATTATAGTTTTGTCTGATTGTTTTTGGTTTTTGTAAGAGAATTATGTTCGGCTCTCACTGAAAGTAATTTGTCAATACTTGTGGTATAGAGCATTCATAAAGATATGATTGATAAATTTTAGTATTGATAAAATATTTTGATTCGTATTTTTGTTAGAAAAATGATCGGGTAAAGTTCTAAATCATAACAAATTCACCAACTATCTTTATAAACATGCAAAATCCAATTTAATTTTTCAATAAGTCTACTGCTAAGAGTTATTATTAAAACCAAGTTAGGAGGTATATTCTATCTTATTTTAATAATTTTCTATACTTCTATTGGTAAATGTGCAATTTTGGAAAAAGAAAAATTATAGTTATTTATGATAGTAATTATTACTTTATATGCGTGGACGATGTTGAAAAAAAAAAAAAAAAAAAAACAGACCACACAGAACTTACTCTATTCTAAAAAACCTAAATTAATTTTCTTTTAATGAAAGATAAAAATAAATATTTTTTTTCTTCTGCTATATTATGAAATTTACAAAGAAGAATCTGGTCAAAATTGAGAGCCAGATATATCTCCTTAAACCACAATTTCCTGAATGGCTTCCGATTTGGTGCTTAATAGAAACCAAAGGGGGACACTGTGGTATCTAAAAATCTAGCCAAACTAGCTGACCAAAAAATGAATAAGCCTATATTGTATATAAATTATTTTTTTATAAATCTTCGAGCAAGGGAGAACATGAATGATAATGTGGTAATCACTTTATTGGAACACAACTTTACTTTTACAGCATGCCCAGATTATTCTCCTCATTGTTTATTCTATTCGTTACATGTACAATGTCCAGTCTATTAATCCGAAACTTACTTATTCACTAGTTGTTATGGTTGGTTCTGCAGATTTGGAAAGCATCAGAGATATTTTCCGAGATAGCCTGCTTCTGTCCCATAATAAGGATGTTTATGTCAAAACAGTATGATGACATAAGACTTGCACAGAGCAAATTCAGTTAATACACTGTTTTTTGACAAAAACATCCTCACATGATGTGCGGACGCCCGAAATCGGTCGATGACCACAAAAAGACGCAGGCTATCATGGAAAATATCTCTGATTACTCATTCAATGGTCAGGAGAAGTTTATTCAACTTCTGGCCGGCACCTCAAAGAAACAGATTCCCCGGAACTCGAACTATTTGCTATATTAGTGTGGTTCATCTAAACTGTATATGTTTTTTTATTTATTTATTAAGGCGCGTCAATATCTATGACGCCCGGAGCATTTCCAGTGCTCTGCCTGCCTCCGGACAGTGTTCTCTCGTTGTCAGCAGATAGTGAGCTGTAGAGGCTCCTAGGAAGAAAAAATCTAAGGGTAGCACAGTTGGACTCTAACCCGGGAAGTAGGAGAGTCCAGTATGCTACTTAGCTATTCCACTGTATAGTGTACCATTGAGCAGGTCGGCCACAGCTTCTTCATCATCTTAATACATCATCTATTTTAGTAAAAAGTTGCGAATGATCTTAAATGTCATAGTAAAAAATTGTTAAGTCAAACTATATACAAATAATTCAATAAAAAGTGATAATATGATAATGTAACTATATGATATTAAACAATCGATACAATAATTACGAATGAGCAGTTTAAATCTGATCATATACATCTACATACATGTTGTGGTGGTTGGTTCCGCAGAACTGGAAAGCATCAGAGACATTTTCCATGGTAGCCTGCTTCATTTTTTGGTCATCGACCGGTTTCGGGCGTTCGCCCATCTTCAGGATGCGTTTTTCAGACAGTGTGACAACACAGACTTGCACAAAGCAAAATTAGTTTACCAGTTAGTGTGTAAAGTAAGTTTGCTCTGTGCAAGTTCGTGTTGTCACACTGTCTGAAAAACGCATCCTGAAGATGGGCGAACGCCCGAAACCGGTCGATGACCAAAAAATGAAGCAGGCTACCACGGAAAATGTCTCTGATACATCTACATACTTTTGCCCGCGACCACAAAAAACTGTTTACAAACATTTGTTGAAAACAATTTTTTTTTAAAAAAAAGCCCTTTTGTTTTTCCATGAAGGTTGAAAAACAAGTTTTAAACAAAATATGTAGGTATGAACTAGGCATAAAATGAAAACTCATAAAACAACCATGACGACATTAAGTAAGTAGCAAAAATAAAGTACTGCATTATACGAAAACAAAAAGCGAATCCATATTTATATTATTTGTTTAATTATAGATTTAAATGAGCTGCTGAACCTACACATATACACGCACAAACGGAAGTACAATGAGTGAAAGTGAAAAACTGATCCAGTCTTAAACTGTAGTGTTACAGTTAATAAAGAGAAGTATGTATGTTTTACATTCGTTACATTGCAGTATTGCGGGCACGCATAACCAGCCTTACGTTTATACAACTAAAAATATCATTCCATAAAACGTTTCAAAATAAATTATTAGGTATACATAAATGGTAGTAAAATCAAAATGATACAGAATTTTAATAATATTCAATAGTATTATTTTAATCAAAATTTTGAATTCATCAAATCTAGCTAATAAATTTTTTTATTCGACAGATAATCCACTTGTTTCTAGTTTAATGTTTCGTTAATGTGGAAACGGTTTTCCTATAAAGCGGTTCAGGTTCATAATTTAACGTTCCTGTAGAAAAATGCTCCCTGGAACACCTGGAGAAAAAAAACAAACCCAGACGATATTTGTCAGAAGAACCACCCAAGTCAACACAGCGAATTTTTTTAGCAAAAAGTAGAACTTGCTGAATATGTCTTAATTCAGCTTGCTGTTACACCAATTAGATTATTATACACTTAACGGAATTTATCTCAAAAAATATTGAGATATCTTGTGGCTGATTCCCTAACTAAAGCCAGCATATTTTGTGATTCTCATAGCCAAGATATTCAAGATCTCCGTAACTTTTCAACCATTTTTAAAGCAAATTTCATTCTTCTTAGTATTAGGGGGCTCTATTATAAATGAATCTCCTTTGCTGTAACTGGAATAGACTGGGAGGAGGAGGAGTCAGTTTAGAACTTTGAGAGCTCGAACTCGGAGCTTTGCATCGATCGAGTAGAACAAAAGACGGAGAGGTGCTGATCTCACATAAAATTTTGTATGTGCTACCATGAGTATTTATGTAGCTGCACATTTTATCCTTTTCTGCATTTTTCAGAAGTGTTAAACGCTTTTGAACATTTCTTGCCATCTCTTCTGTGCACAGCTATTCCATCATAGGCCCTAGAACGGTGTCTTATATTCTTTTCCTATTATTTCACGTTTTTACAAAATATTCAAAATCCAAACTCATCGTTTCTTTCTGTAAACATTTTCTAACTTTTCTCTGCTACTCTATTGTTCATCCATAAGTTGGATTTCGTATGTCTTTGATGTTTATAAAATATTATATTGCCTCTTTGATAAGTTCATTAATATTGACCATTAATAATAATAATAATAATAGTGTTTATTAAAATAAATGTACATTTTCTTTTCTTTACAAAAAAAACCACAAACACTTGAGCATGGACCATGGTCCGTCTGTCAAGTTGACTCATGTTCAACTGATTGAACTAATATCTAATTATTTAGATTTTTCTTTTAATTTGTACAAAATTGAGCTTATAAAAACAAACGTAAAAAGAAAAAAAAACCAAAACACATACATGTTAGTGATTAGAATACAATATATCAAAATAAATTCTTATTACAAAAAGAAAGAGGAAAGTTGTTTTAACAATTAATGCAATTACAAAATTTGATAATGCCTTAATCAAAATTAAATTCTCTTATAAGAAATAATCTATATGCCCATGCCTCCCGTGTATACCTATATATGTTCTGCCAGCCATACATCCCATTATTAACCACCTCCTCCCTAGCCAGGTAGTTCTTACCTAACCATCTTATTCTAAATTCCTGCAACACGGGACATAATCCAAAAAAATGTACAACATTCTCAATATTCTCGTATTGCACAAGGCACATTGATAGCCAGATTCAGACCTGGAAGAACCCGGCCTGGAATTCATTTAAAATACCACCATCAGACACCCAATGCTCTAGCCTTTGCAGTAAAATACCTATGAACACTTTTACAATAGAATCTAAAAATGAAATGCCCCTGTAGTTTGAGACAGAGTTAATATCTCCTTTCTTATGAAGTGGAAAAATAATCGCCTTAGCAAAACTCTTAGGAATTTTAACTTCGTTAAACAGAAAATTAAAAAAACTTAATAAATTCTCCTGAAAGTTTAATGTGCTATTTTTATAGAACTCAGATGGGATCCTGATTGACCATTAATCTTCCTCATTTAAATTACAAAATACTAAGGGTTTTTATTTTCTTCAAAAAGCTAATTAATGCATAATACTATTATTATTATTTAATCAAATTAATTTTATACTAAACTAAAATGTTCATTAAATATTCATTTAAATTTATAATAAATATTCATAAACTTTAAAAAGGACATTCATAAAAAATATTTAAACAAAAAAATTTATTATAAAACAAAATTAATGAAAAATAGATGAAGCAAACTTTCAATTAAAATATTTGTTTCTAGGAAAATAAATCTAAATTTCAAAATTCATCATTTTTCAATTAAATATTAAAAGAGAAAAATAAAGAAAAACCTACGGAGCAATTTTAGTTATTTCTAAAATAGTGATTTATTTTTTTAAATTCTTAAATTATATATATTTATTTTTTTATTAATAATGTTCCTGCAAATTTTAAATTCTATGTTATTTCGAAAAATGTTATTAAAAAAATGGTCTGTCTATATTTGGGTGTGTGTAAAAAAAAATAAATTAATTTCGAAAAATCACATGAGAGCTCAAGCTTGATGAACTTGTTTATGTCTTACTAACATCGCAGGCTTCGGTGCAAATCTTTCAAACCAGAATGCGATTTTATTGAACTCACAGATTTTTGTATTTCTTTTTTTTAAGAGCTCCAGGATTCTATAAACATGCGACCTAACTGCAAACATAAAAACACCAATTTTATTTGTAGCGTTTTCCAGTTAAGCTTGGCTCTAAAGCTTATGTTGACTAATCACATAAGCTCTAAAGCTAATCACATTTCAGTAATTATTATATAGGAATTCAATACGAGCCTTTACATAGTATTACGATTAAATGAAAAACTTTGACTGAATTCCAAGTTTAAAAAAAAGAAAATGATTAAATGAAAGTGCATATTTGTGGAAAATATTTCAGAGTTTTTCTCGATAACCGTTCCAATGATTTTCTTTAATCTAGGAGTGCTAAATTCATATATGGATGTTAAAATTTTTCCGGAAACAATTACTTCAAAAGGGTTTTGGAGAATCTATGAGTTGAGCTTGACATTATAATTTCTGCTAAAGCATATAATACTAGGGTGGCTAAGATAGACCGAATATTTCACCAGAATGGACCCACAGGAGAGCCCAAAAGAGATTTTAAATGAGCAGCTGCATGGAATACTTAGGAAAGCCGAATCTCGTTAGATGGATGGCGTGAGGAGCGGTATGCGAGCTCTACTTAATGTCCGCTAACGGAAAATATTAGGAACAAACAGGGACAACTGGCGGTCTATTCTAATGGAGGCCAGGACTCGTGCAAGTAAGTTTTGCACCATTGTTGATGATAATTATATATAATTCTTCTTGGGTAAACAGAAAGAGGGGGTAGTTTCAGTATTTTTATCCAACAACTCTCCACCACGTTTATAGTTATATTTCATTGTAAGGCCAATTATCAACGTATAGACAAATTTCCAACTGTTATTTTATCCGTAGTAGCATGCGTATTCATTTTTTTCCTGACTGGTTTCTGATTTTCATCCATCATCGGAGCAAATTTACCAAGTTCGTGTAGAGAGTTCACTTCGACGTAATGTTTCTGTTACAATCAACAAACCAACAAGTGTGAGTGTAACAGAAACATTACGTCGAAGACTTACTGGTGAATTTGCTCTGACGATGGATGAAAATCCGAAACCGGTGAGAAACAAAATGAATACGCATGCTATGACGGATAAAATACCACATGCGGACCACCCCTATCCACATAATCAACAAAATTCCAAGTTTGTATAAATTATATCCCAAAATGCAAAATTCCAATAAAGAAAGTTGCGTGAATGGTTAACATCAGAATTTTCTTTCATTTTTAAGTTTTGGGTTTCATATTACATTTTACTGTTTTAAACGTCCTATAACTATACCATTTTTAGAAAATAAATTTAACAGAGGCATATTGTGATTACCTCTTTTGTTATCATGGATAGATGATAATGGCCACTACCTGTCAATAATACTCAATGATCACTCGTTTATCTCAAATATTGACTCATTTTAAATTCCAAATTTAAAAAAAAAAAAATTGCAGAACTGCCAAATTTTTAAAACCCTTAAATTGTCTGTATTATTAAAAAAGTAAAGAAAAGAAAAAAAACAGAAAAAGACAGACTGTAAGGTGAAGGTCAAATTTGAATTTAAATGATTATTATTATAATTTCTATTAACATGAATGAAATAATATAAATTTAATTACATTTGAATACATTTGTATGAATGCGTATGTGTATGTATGTAATGTGTATGTATTTAATATGTATGTATGTATATGAAAATAAAAATTAATAGAGTAGTGGAATTAGGTACCTTTATAGGATGTATGTGAGGTGTAACTTTGATCATCTTGGGGGTGGTCAGTGGCCGGAGGGCTGACGATTGAAGGCCAAGGACGTTTGAATTATTAATTGAAGAGGGGTAGATATGGGAAGAGAGAACAAGCAAGGTAGTGAGAGTATTATACCACCAGCTGGGAGAGAGTCCTGTTTGCGCCTGTAAAGGTAGGCAGAGATACGTCCCTCATTCCTAGTACATTACTAAGGTGGTACGGGGCGTAGAAGAGAAATACATAGAGAATGAAAGTGATAGCAAGCCAGAGAGAGAGATCGCGCACTCCCGGTCGATACAAAGCGTCTAGACGCCCCTGACCTATGCTGGCGTCGCCACCCCTTGTTACCATAGTTACCGTCGTCCTAGTTTTTCATACAGACTTTCCCTCTCAATGCTGTCCAGAGGAAAATAAAAGGGGAAATATTTTGCGAAATCCACTCCCCACCCTATACAAATGTATTTCTCCCTCCACTTTCATCCATTCTGTTTTATCGTTCTACTTTCTCTCCGCCCATTTTGCAAACTTCTAAACTTCCAAAGTTACAAACCCCTCTCTTTTGCCACTTATTATATTTGCTGGCAGCGCAACCCGTCGAATGGCTAAAACAAACTTACTTTTACTTTCCTTGAATAGTCCACAACCATCTCATCTAACTATTATTAGATTCTTTTACCGCAAATAATTTATAAACATAATATCGAACCACATTCACTTTCTAAATCAAAATACTGATTCTAATTTTATTCTTAATAAAAAGTATAGAAATATAATTTTTTTTTTTTTTAGAAACAAAAGTACAACAGTACGAGGACAATCCAGCTATCCTACATTCTATCTTTTTAACATTAATGACGACTTCCATTTCCGCCAATTCTGCTTTTTTTCATATAAATTTTTCCCATAACCCGAAGCTGAAAAATTTTATATAGGAGAGGTGGTAAGGATTGTGTTAACTGGAACCTCTTAGTCTGGCCACTACGAAAACCAAGTAGACATTTCAGTATTACCAGTTTACCTTCAGTAATTAAATCGTTAGTGACCATTCTGAACGGGCTTCAAGGCTTTCTTTTATGAAGAGGCTCTACAATCGTACACTAGGATCAACAAGTTAAAAATCTACTTCTCAGTCACTGTAGCGACAATGTCAAGGGAAAAAGAGACAGCAATTTCTACATCATAATTATCACTCCAAGGTATAAAGGGAATAAGCTTGGCAATCTAGAATAATAAAAGAATGTAATTTTTAAGTATGATTTAAAAATAGATAGATTATTATTATTATTATTATTATTATACCGGGTGCCTGGTGGCGTGGGACGTAAGCCTATATAGCTTTTACCCCCCGATGCCCCCCCCCCATATCATCATCCCCTTAAATAATCTCCCCCGGTAGCTTACCGGTCAGTCTACATATCCAAGATATCGTTTAACGCCAACTCGCCCAGACAATCCTGCGAAAGATGTACCCTTCCCAAATACGCGAAACCTAGTACCACCGAAACGAGGACACTGACATAAATAGTGATACACAGTTTCCCTGACTCCGTCATCGCAATTCTGACAAATGGGACTAGATGTCTTCCTTCCTATGTTAAACAAGTGACTAGACACCCAAGTGTGTCCAGTCACTACCTCCACCAAGGTCCTCAGACCTGTCCTCTTAAGGGACAGGAGGTACTCCGAAACTCCCTGCTTAATTCCTTTCATAAATCCTTTAGCTTGGAAGCACCCCTGCGTGTCCCCCCAGCATTTCTCCAAGACTTTCGTCTCCCAAAGTCTAATCTGTTTGTCGCGAAACCTCTTAGTGACGGCAAGGGCTGGTTCAGGACCACAAGAATGGTAATGTGATCCCTCCCTAGCCAACTGATCCGCCCTCTCATTGCCCTCTATTCCCGCATGTCCGGGTATCCAATAGAGACGCACCTTGCCCCTCCGAGCCAAAGCGTTAACCGTTCTCCCATTAGTTTCAAGCTCCACCATGGCTTGCTCAAAGCCCTCATGCGGCCTGACTATCAGAGAAAATCCGCACCTCTTTGATCTCTCCCTGCCACTCCCCCATAAGGCGGTAGCATTCAATAATGCCCACCATCTTGGATTGGAAGACAGTGGCCAGCCAAACCACCCAAGGCCACCGAACTCCCTCTATCCAACTCCGCAACCATGCTCCCGCTCCTGACAGGCCCGTCCCCCCCCTCCTGCCTAGAGCCATCTGAATAACAGCGAATAATGCCGTCACCCTCTCCGTTGGCCTCGTGAGATTATCATCCCCTGTACTTCCAATACTGATCTCATAATCCCTCTCAAATCCCCATTTCTTGCTCGCCTCATCGAGTTTAGATAGCAGAAATCGGTTTACTCGCCAAATCTCATCCTCGATCCTAGTGTGATTCCCCCCGAAACGTTCTCACCCATTCTCCCTTACCCCTCATTCTGAGGTACCCCTTCATCGCTTTACCCACCACCACATAATGAAGAGGGGTTAGCCCCAGCAACATCTCCGGATAATAAGCCCAATAAAAACAGAATACTAATTTTTAATTATATAAATAATTGTTAATGAACTCCTGGCAGACTTACCATGCCAGAGTTGCTTTCTTGTTTTGTAAACTAGATTATTACAGTTTTTAATTAGTTTAAAGGTTGGAGTTTATTTTGATTATGGTAAGAATGTACATCATTTAAATAAAGCATTTTATTGTTTCTTTCAAGCAAAATGTTGGTTGGCTGTGGCCAAAGAAACAAACTTTTTAATTTTTAAAGTTAACAGCCAACCAACATTCGGTGTCCGAAACGTCGCGTCGATACAATGAATTTTAAAATTTAAAGGTGTTTTTTTCTTCGGCCCCAGCCAACCAACATTTTGCTTATTTTAATAACATCGGCCAAATGGAATTATTGTTTCCTTCTGGCACAACAGTCCATGAAGGTTTGCCATATGGCGATTTTTTTTGGGGGGGTTCGTTGGAAAACGGTTCCTACCGCTGTAAATTTATTTATATATTTGTAATAATTTCAACAAAGAATTTATTTCCAAAAAGAGGCAAAAACAAAACTAGAACTTTAAGTAATATCACAGCTCCCTTCTTTAGGGCTCTTGTCATTGGTACGGAGGCCCGAGCTCGTTTACAATAGGAAATGAACAGGTCAACCTTAGTGAGTAAAAGAGGAAAACTATTATTAGTACCAAGAGCCAGACTAAATGACTTTGAGAAGAATACCGGGCGAGATGCAGACTATACGCCTCTCAAAAGAAATCTAAGTCCGCAGGTCTTAGTTGGCTGTTTTTTAATGGATTTAATATGAGATTTTAATTATTAAAAAAATAAATCAGCAATAGAAAGAACACGGTGACGTATAAAGATGATTATTCAAAGATGATTCTCCAAAATAGTCCACGTTATTCTTTCCTGTTTAAATCGATTCTACGTAGAGATATAAGACAATCACACTAATAAATCCACGAATAAATTCCCTAAAATCTCATTGAAAGTGTACATGGCAAAAATCGAAGTGTCCTGATCAATTTCTAGCTGTCAAAAACTGTTGTCAGACTGATAGGGATTGTAATGGGATCCGAATCATTAGTTACTACCTACCTAGGCCAAACTAGGTATGGGTAGGTTCCATATGAAAGTTTTAGAACAGTTATCGACACCAGTCAGTCAACATCATTCTATTTTCTATTCTCAGCCAGTAGCATATTTTCTAGTTTATTTGTTTCACTCTCCTAAATTATCTTCTATTCTTTCTCCTCTCACATCTACCACAGGTTGTTTTTATACTTATATTCACATAATTCCAAATTAACAAGATGAGACGTTCTCCTATTAACGTAATTGTTGATTGCTTAAATGAATTTTAATTTTTTTTTTTTTACGATTTTTATGTTTAATTGGAAAAAGCAAACCTCATTTTCCTCAAAAAAAGTAAAAACTATACGAACATACAACAATTTTTGAGCAAATATGATAACTAGCTGGAAATGGAAAGGGGTAAAAGGGGTACAATAGAGGGAGGGGCAAGCAGCACCACAGTACTTAATGTAGAGAAGTCAAGACGTGGCCTCCAATAAATTCCTCTGTAGTTCTCCTTACCATCAGTAGCTGTAAGGAACATAAAAGGCATCAAGAGGGGAGGGCGAAGACTAGTAGCAGTGGAGGTGGGTGAAATGTAAAAGTGAGTAAGAGGGATATATTCAAGTAGATCAATACCGGCACTGACCTTGCCAACTCGGTTACATTCGGCAATATTCGTGATAAGCTACTCTCACTATCGGAGGTCGTCGCCCTCAAGGACATCAAGGCCCGCCACCCAACCCCATTATATCCGCCCGCCACCAATCACCTAACCCAAAATGGCTGCTGCTATTTCATACCAACCCTTAAGCTTACTCCCGCTTCTTGTTATAAAACTTTTATACTCATCAAAGTGCTAAAGTTTCAACGTTCGCAAAGGTTAATAATACTACAAACATGATTTTTCTTTCTTTTTATTTGACACTAATATAATAACTAATACAATTTTAAAATAGTTGCAAAAATAATTTCACTTCCTACTGCAAAATTTTTTAGAAATATCTTTTAGAAATATTAATAACTTAGAAATTACGCTTCTTTATATATTGATGAAACTTTTAATAAAATCAAAGGATAAATCATTAAAAAAAATCAGTAAAATTTACATTTATTTAATAGAGAAGCGACGTTTGAGTATATTAGTTGGGAATGCAATAAGAAAGTGCTATAAGTACGAGAGATTTCAACATGAGGCCTACAGAACAGTATGCCTAGCACAGTTCACATCTACCCCCTTCGTAAATAATCTATTGTACTTTACTGTCAATATTACAAACAATTTACTTTAAAAATATAATTTGTAATAAACAATAATTATAATCAGAAAGTTATTTTAAAAAAATTTATTTTTCCATTTTTTTGTCTGTTTAATATTTAAATTAGAATTCTAAAGTGGGTGAAGTTTTTGAACTTGTATCTCACATAACTCCGTAACTGAATTATAATATAGATGTTTTTCCGTAAGAGCGCACTTCAAATTGTGGCACTTTTTCAGTATGTCAGCCAGTTGTGATATCAGAGACTCTCATATACACTCTTGGTGGAAACACTGTCATTTGTGTCAAGGTTTTTCTGAAAAATATGAAGCTTCCAAAAGGTGGAGGTTAATTCATTTTTGCAATTTGACAAATTTTAACAGAGGATTAAAAAATATTTATTTATTTTTTTTCATGGCATAGGTTTTCACAATATTGGTGTGAAACAATCACAATGACTTTCCCTCATTAACAATTCTAATTGAGAAATATTCTTCAAAATTGGAATTTTTAGTTAACATTTAGTTGTTCTTTATATAAAAAATATATCGGTGATGGTGAGAGAGAACACTTAATCAAAATCAAGTGGGGCTGCTTAATTAAATTGAGGTGCTCCAACACACAGCGTACTCATCAATCCGTAGACATAGCAAAAAGCAATAATACCTAGCCATAAAAAGTTAAAATATAAGGATGTCCTAATATCCAATGTCAAATAAAAAAACTAATATGTATGGATGACATAAAGTGCAACTAAGTCTAAATATATACATTTAAGTTTATCTATACATATGCTGGGAAATAATGCCCAGGGAGTCAACTAAAATATTCTCCACTAAAGGAGCTATGTCTTTTAGGCTAATATTTACCTTGTCGAAAAAGTCCAAGGTTGTCTTAGGCACCACACCTCTGGCACCAAACCACAAGCCATGCACCTTGAACTCCCAGACCACGAACTGATCCTTAAACTTCTTCTTATAAAAAAGGGAATACATTTTTCATAGATGGCCCTTTTTTCCTCATCTATTTGCTCGCCCTGTTTCGGATCTTTACACTCAAAACTGATGGCCGGATCTAAAATACACGCTAGATTGCTGGCATTATCAAATGCTATAATATCAGCGTATCTTGTAGACCCACCTGTTTATCTACAGCGTACACCTCTTCGACAGTCACATAACCTTTTTTCTCCATAATTTCCATCAAGACGTGCTTTACCCTATGGTGGTGTCTAGTTACAAGAACCATGTTTTCAGGACAATGACCAAGCACATGCACTGGTCTTTCACAGGCTCTCTGCCGCATCTGCGACAGAGGGGTCCAACAGCTACTGCCGACTGTCCAGCAACAGCACGAAGTGGGGCATAGTTTATGTTCAGCTCAACAGCATTACTCCATTCTGAACATGATAAGATTTTCTTGTCATATACAAAACTGATTTAATTTCGGGAGGTCCTTAAAGTGACATAACCCTACCCCTTGCCATTAAACAGTTTGTCCATTCTTCAAAAGATTTTTCTCTCAATTGCTTTCTAAGCTTTCTGATGTTAGAAAAATCTTTTCCAGTGTCGGAACATATGGCCAACCTGGATGCACATAATCTTCGCTTCAACCTCTTAATCAAATATTTGTTGAAAATGGGCATCCCGAACTTTTGCGAGCTTCTGGGCAATTGACCAGTTGCGAGATATAATGGGTCATATCCACTGGAAGTAGCATTTGAATGTAATTAGATTCTGGTGCAGGGGATAGCGCCTCCATTATACCCATTTGAAATCTAACTTCACAGGTCCTCCCTAATATGAATTTGTCCGGAAAAATTTTCAAATAGGAGTGATAAATTTTCATACAGAACAGTAAGCATAATAGGTTGAAAGAAAATTGTTGGAGCCGCTTTTGATTTAAAATTCCGAAAAATTAATTCAGAAACCTATCCTGTGAAGCGGCACTTTCCTTTTCAACCGGATTTTCTTAAACTTGGAATTTTTGAAATGCTTTAAATGTCCATAATTATTTCATTGAAATGACACTTTTCGAGAAAAGCCTAATATTGCAGCACTCCCAGTAAGCTCTAAAAATGAATTTTCAAAAAAAAAAAAAAGTTAAAAAAAGTAATAGTGTGTAAATTAGTATGAGAAGTTAAAAGAAAATTTTGGAAATATTAAGAAAAATCTGTTGTGAAACCTCATTCGACTTTTCCCTTACTGCAATGTACAGTTTTTCAAGGACAATATTCTTTAACCTTGACATTTTATTTATTTCATATATCTAGGCAGTAAAGTATTTTTTACATTGTAGTCCACAACACAGTGCCAATAACAATGAATAAAAACTCAAAAAAATTTGAAATCACCAAAACCTCACAACCCCCTAAAATCTATAGATTCCATAAAAATATTTCAAATAAAATAAAAGTGATACATTTTTATATAATTGTAATCAGTATTCCAAAAATTAAGGAAAATCCTTGTTCCCGTATCCAAGAAAATCCAAAAATCCCCCCCACCCCAAAAAACAATTTTGTAAAGTCGCACTTACAGTTATCCGATTTTCTTCAAATTTGTAATTGTAGCAATACTTCTAATTTATCTTAATACTGTATAGGTGGCTAGAATCATAAATTATAGAGGAAATTACGTATAATGTTGCTGTTCCCCCAGAATACCCAGAAATCAATTCTCTTGGTAAAAATTACAAATACAATTGATTGGAATTTATGTGCGAGATAGTATAACGACGTTAGAAAAAAAATCATGGAACTGGGGATAAAAAAAAACTTTCTGTGAAATCGTACCTTCAGTTAATCAATTTTGACCGAAAACTGCGTCTTAGATGCGGCTGTGGCATTTAATCAGACATGATACTTAGAGAAAAAATAAAATCTGTTTCTCATAAATTTCATCAGAAGAATTTCAATATCAGATTAGAATTTCCATTAAACTTGGTTGCAATAGAACAATAACCCGTACACTGTGCCACCCTAATGTATGAATAAAACACATTTTATATATACGAGGTTGGGATCAGGAGTTTTCGACCCAACAAGGAAGAAACAAAAATAATGACATAAATTCATTTTATTTCTCTACAAAATCTCCTCGTAAATTTATATAATTGCACCATCGGTAGGCGCTTTCGTCGCAGTCTGCTAAAAGGCGTTCGTCGCTGAGGTGACTTCGGAATTGGATCCATATTTCTTAAAAGCAAGGAATTTTTTCAATTCCTTGAAGGTAAATTTTTGAATTGCTCCTTAGCAATTCAAAAATTTACCAGGCTAAGTCTGGTAAATAGGGCGCATGCGGCACAACTTCAAAGTTCAATTCATGAATTTTAGCCATCACACTCAAAGCTTGCGAGCTGGGAAGAAACAGAACTTTCTTCTTCGCCCGACCTGGCCCCTGATTTCCTTAATTTTTCGCTTCAACTCGTCCATAAAAGTTAGAATAACATTCGGCGTTAATCGTGCTTCCCTTTTCTAGATAATCTACCAAGAAGATTCGTTTAGCGTCCCAAACAACTGTGGCCATGATCTTCCCTGCAGATCGGCCGTTTTTCGCCTTTTTCGGCGTTGGTTTCCCCTTACCTGTCCACTATTTCGATTGCTGTTTGGTCTCCCGCGTATTATGGTGAATAGGGATTTTTCCACCGTAATTATCCGCCGCAAAAAGTCTGCTGGATTGGACTCGTAGAGAGCCAAGCATTGTTCCGATACCATCACGCGTTGCAGTTTTTGATTGAGTGTCAGCATACGCGGTACCCTCCTTGCTGACAATTTTCTCATCCTCAAGATTTCAATTAGGATTTCGATATGCCAGCAATCTCAGCCACCTCTCTGTCAATTTTAACCGGCGATCATTCATAATGGTTTTATGAGCTTGGATGATTTTCTTTTTATTGTAGCCGATTATGGTCATCCAGAACGCTCAGGACCTTGAGTGTTCGTAGGACCTACCCCTGTAGGTCCCGGGTTAGAATAGGCCTACGGTATTCCCTGCCTGTCGTAGGAGGCGACTAAAAGGGGAACTCTGCACTGGTACAAATCGTATCTTGTAATAAGATATGTTTTAGTCATTGTGCAAACAGTAAAATCTAGTTGTAATTCTTACTTCTAGAGACAACTGGGCGTGGGCATGTGGCGACACCATCGCCCACCCTTTGGGATGCAATTAGTCTCTGGCTCTCCGGGTTGGGGAATTCCCTCACCCCAACCAATCCAATCCTGATCCTTTCCCCTTGCATGGTTGCCTGTAAGTTACCTGGGTTACTGAAACCCCTGTACTTGAGGCAATGGACAGGAATCAGTAGATGGAATCTGTAGATCCATCGGGGGTGCTAGCTCGTTAGAGTTGAAATATTGAACTACGGGCGCAAGCCAGTTTTCGACCCAATTGCTTGCAATTGAGGCAGGATTCGTAGTGGCCGTGGTTTAACCAATAACTCCAATGACTGAGGTCATGAGTTGAGCGGGAGGAGACTCGCAATATTAATTAACCCCGGTGCCAGCCCGTAGTTGGAAGCGCATTTGCTGGGTGTGCGCGGTTCACCAGAGCCTGCTAGGGAGTGCCTTCTCTAGCTTCTGGGAGTGGAGTGTGACAACTATGTGGGATCACTCTACGCGCTGGTTGGGCGTATCTCAATCTGCCCTTAAATGGGTAAAGCTTCGGCATTTCTGCTATGGTCGGGTGTTGCACTAAAAGTCCTTCCATGGTAGTGACATCCCTTCTTGTTAAACGATCCCGTTGCTTGCAACGGGGGACCGGTAAACCCCAAGTGGGTAGGTACGGTCCTTAAACATTCCCCTCAGTATCTGGAGGAAAAAAGGGTATACGGGAAGAATGTTCGTAGAACCACGTTTGAAGTCCGCTACCATTTTGTCAGTTGTAAATGAAGAAGCAGGCTTCTTCAATGTTGCGTGTAACTCTCCCATCTTTTTCTCTGTCGAAGATAAACCTTTGTTAAAAAAAAATATTCTATCACGCACTTTGATTTTTTGCATACTTGGAAAACAGCAAAACTTTATAAATGTAAAAAGTCACAGATTAAAAAAAACACAATGTAGCTCTGTCAAATATTTTAGGTTATACTAAAGGAAGATGATATTTCAAGATGGCATAGTCATATGGAGCAACAAGCGTCATTTCTTGGGGAGGTCGGAAACTTATTATCCCATCTGCGTATATATATAATGTAGAATTAAATTTAATACAAAAGAAATAATTATTGCATATAATAAACCACACGTTACTGTAGGATGAAGATTATATTCTTAGGTTAATTAGTAAACTTAGTGTTTATACTTCACTAAAGCCGCTTAAAGAGTTCAATATTCCAAGGAAATCCCACTTGCTTTATAGCAACAAAATGGGTACATTATAAAATAAATCCTAAATTAAATTATAAGAAATATTTTATAAAATATTATTATAAATTTTATAATATTATTTTTATGCAAATATCTTTAAAAAAATATTTATATAAAAAATAAATTATCTATATTTTACAATAGATAGTTTTGGTAGATTAATTTTTAAAAGTCTCTACTAGACAGTATATATAGATAAAACAAAAAAACAGAAATTTATTTCAATTATTTGCACAATTGTTCCTTGTTTTCTGATTTTAATACGGTCAGAATCATTTGTTGAAAGCTATTTTTTTTTTTAATATAAAATATATTTTAATATTATGGAAAAGAAAACCATGGTGGTAATAAATTTGCATGACAAATTACAATGATCAAGAAAAATGAAAAACAATTAAAAAATATGAAGCAAAAAAAAAACAGAAAAGTGAAAAACACACACACACATACAAACTCACACACACAAATACACACACACACACACACACAACAGTTTTCCTTATTACAATTATTACAACAATTTGATTGGACAAATAATTTTCTTTCAACCTGCAATGTTTTACGAAACATTTAATTCAGGACCTGCAAATTCTATAAATAATTATGGTAAGGATTATATTTTTAATATAACCGTAAAATAAATTTACATAAAAAAAATTGTTTCATATACATGTAAAAGAGACTTATGTCTGCAGAAGATATACGAGATATAGAGAAAAATCATTAAAACCATTTGTGAGAAAATCGGGAAATAAAGAAAAAAAAATCTGGTGTGAAACACTCACACAACTTTCTTACTCCAGTTTTCAAAATGATAATTGACAAATTTTATAGTTTATGTACCAAATTTAATGAAATTCGTCGAAAACTGAAAAAATTGTTCAGTAAAAGCGCACTTCCGGGTCACTAATTTTCTTGAATCTCGGAATTTCAGCCATCCATTTATTTCTAACTAATTATGTTTGGATGATGCATTTGTATAATGAACTAGGATAGCAACTTTGATGAAAATCTAACCCCACCCTCCCCTTAAAAAAGGCTCGAAAGGAAAATTTCCCAGAGAAAGGTTTCAGATAAAAGTTGTAGATATTTGAATGTTTAGTTTTATATGCGAAAGTTTCAAAAAAAAATATCCGGAGCATTTTTGAGAGAAAATTGCGGAAAAAGTCGAATAAATCCTTTAGTAAACGGGGTAAAGTTAAACGCACTTACGGTTATCCGATTTTTTTCCAAATCGGAAGTTCAACAAACATATTTAATTCTAAATAACCATTATTAGATGTCAGAATATCTAATAAACTGAAATAGCACTTAGATGAAGAACCTAACCCCACCCCTCCCAAAAGGCCCTTCAATGCATTTTCCGGAGAAATGTTGCTACATAAAAGTTGTAGCTCTTTGTATGTGTGGTTGATGTTTTAAGTTTAAAGAAAATCGTCGGAGCGATTTTTGAGAAAATCGCAAAAAAGTAAAAAATCCAACTAGTAAAGTGGTACTTCCGGTTGAGGAATTTTTACAGATAACATAGTGTCTGTAACGGTGATACTTAAACGGAATATCAAGTTTCAACTTTCTACGGTTTTTCGTTTTTGAGCTATACTGTTCACATACACACACGCATACACACACACACACACACACCATTTGCTAAAAACCACTTTTTTGGACTCAGGGGACCTCAAAATGGATATTTCTGGTGAAAACTCGATATCGAAAATTTGACACGATTAGAATACTTCCCCTTACTAGGAGTAAGAGAAAGTAAAAATTTGACACGATTACAATACTTCCTCTTACTAGGAGTAAGAGAAAGTAAAAAATCGTAATGTTCCTCTTGCAGTTTTGATATTATCAGAGCGATGGCACCCACATGGAACATTTTCCTGTTATATTTCATTTTTGACAGAATTTTTCGCAAAAAAAAGCACACGCTAAGTACAAAACATTCATAACAAACTTTCTTTTTTTTTTCTTCTAAAGACAAACGCCAAATAACAATGAAAAAACAAACAAATAACATTTGAACTTTAACATCAAAGATTTCCCGCTGAAACCTGTCAAATCAATTTTCTTGAAAAGAAATATTTCAAATTCAATATGATACGTTAAATATTTATGCGGTCTAATATTCCAGAAATGGTTAAGGAAAATCGTTTTAAATGGTTTACGAGAAAATGACAAAAATCTCAATTAACTATTCAGTAAGACTGCAATTTCGGTTAACTATTATTTTTTTTCAAATTTGAAATTCTAGCAGATCATTGATATTATAGGTAACAGAATCATTCATAGTATTAAAGTAGTAATTAGAGGAAAGCTTACAATTATAGTATAGACCCCTAAAAGACCAATTTTCCAAGAAAGCGGATTTAAATAAAGAAAATATGCTTTTAAGAGTTTATATAATATACGAAACTTTAAAGAAAATTGTTGAAACCATTTCTGAGAAAGTGAAAAAAACAAAAAAAAAATCAGTCAACATAAAGGAAATGGTTCTTAAAGGAAATATTAAGTTCCGTTTCTTACTATTTTTAGTTTTTGATATATTCTATATTTTACACATAAACACACACACACATACACAGACCATTCAGAAATATACTTGTGAAAACTCAATATTTCCACTTACTGACTAAGAGAAAGTAAAAAAGATGTAGTTTTTTATATACTTACATAATTAACATGAGTATGTTTAACGGAAAATCGTAGAAACATTTCTCAGAGAAAATTTCGAAAATGAGAAAAACTCAATCAGAAAAGTTATATTTCCGGTTGGCCGATTTAGATAAAACATTACATAAAACAAAGGGTTCCCTTTGGAGAATCTAAACGGAATATAAAGTTTACACTTTCCTTTTTTGAGTATGCTAAAACACACACACACACACACACACACACAGACACACATATATATACATACACACAAAATCTGACCCACTGATACGATTGCAATACTTCCTCTTAGAAGAGTTAAAATTAATTTTAATCTTAAAAAGAGCATTTAAATTGCAAACTCTTTGAAGGAACATTGTGGGCCGTTCAGTAGCCAAAGTGATTAGGTCCATTAAACATAAAATGAAAAAAATTCATGTTTTTAGTTTATTAATTTGAAAGAAAGCACATAAAATTCATTAAAATAAAGTCGGTCTTTCCAAATTTGTAATTTGAATAATTCAAATAATAGCAGAAGTAAAATTTACTATTAGTAACGAGCGATAACTGAGGTTGTATCAACTTGTTGTATTTCAATGTCACTAACACATATTGAAAGAAATATAATGATTGATATTTTATTTCAGTTTATTCAGAAGTCACAAAAAAAAAAAAAGGCTTTCTTGAATATGTGGATGGGTCCGCAATGCTGGATAACATCTGGTATTTTATTCATCCTAGCGTGCATATTTATTTTATTCCTAATTCCGGTATCGGATTCTCATCCATTGTCAGAGTAAATCTATCTATTTCATGTAGAGAGTTCACTTCATCGCAATGATTCTGTTACACTCGACACTTTTGAAAACCACATAGAAGTGAACTCTCTACATGAACTTGATAAATTTACTCTGAAGATGGATGAGAATCCGAAACCTGTCAGGAATAAAATAAATTTGCATATTACGACGGATAAAATAGCTAAAGGCTTTCTGTTGCAAAAAAAAAATAAAATAAAATAAAACAACGAATAAATCCTAATAGATAGAAAAAGAATATTATTTATGTGTTAAAATTTTTTCAAAAATCTGAAAATTTCAAAAAATGAACTTAATCACATTGGCTTTGGAACACAGCTCATTAATATTAGTATTTCAAATACCACGATCAAAAAACATTGAAATTTCATAAAAATTTAAAAATAATATAGTTAGGTATTATGCAAAGCAGCAGAGTAATGCGTGATAAGTATAACTAATACATAAAATAAACAGCAAATTTTCCAGCAAAATAGAAAACTGCTTTTTAAAAAAAGAATAATTACACTGACTTAATGAAAAATGTGAACATCTCGTGATTTCTTTAACAATTATGGTGGTAAATTATTTTATTAATTTTTTTTTTAATAATAGAAATGATATCAAATAGTAACACCTTTAGAAAATTACACAAAATATATTAAGTCAGTTCCCTCTAAACTGAATTAAAATTTAAACTTCGCTTGAGTAATTTAAATTTAATTATTTATATACACTCGATGAAGTGGCACAAAAATAATACTCTGTCTTGGAAGAAAGGGTAGAATAAAGAAATTTCATTTGGATTTGATACAAATATTTCTATTCTAGCTTCTAGGAATTCAGGGGATAAACAAAAAAACACACACACACGTATATATATATATATATATTTCCACAATTATTTCTCTCTAAACATTTTGAAAGAGAGAATTAATATTGAAAAGAAGATAATTATAGTAATATCTTGAATTCGACTCTCTGGAGTAAAGAAATATGGCTATAAGAAGATGCCTACTTAGCTTTTGTAAAAAAACATAAGTTAAAAACTTGGTCTGTATCCAAAAGATCAGAAAACAGCTAGCTTGCCTTCATGATGGATTTTATAAAAAGAAATTGCGATATTTTAACAAAATTATGGTATCAATTTGTAATCAGAGATAAAGTGGGTGTCTGCAAAAGTGTAGCACATGCTATAAGGGAGGTTGTAGACCTAAAAGAATCTAAAATTTCGTCCCAAAAGAACGATGAAAAAGCGGAAGGCAAGAAAACGTTGGTCCAAGAACATTGAGTTAAGAAAGACATATAATGGAATAAGAAAACGAGACTGTTTAGTCCCGGAAGAAATGTATTAGATGATAGAGGTACGACTATTTTAAATACAACCCTGTATAAAAAAAAATTACTCAGAGAATGAAGTTTATGTAATAAGATGGTTTGCTAGTGATTTAATTTCTCATTTCCGGAACTAGTATCCAAATATGACTATGGGACTAAGAAATCGGATGACATTTCTATTTAAAATAACGGATAATTAAAATAAAGCACCCTGAATTCATTTAGAGTGGGACATACAGCCAAGAAATGAAATATACTTTCTTCAAATTTATGATTATACAACGAACACATACACTCGATTCCTACAACCCAGGGTTTATAATTCAAATTTAGGTCCTCAGTGCGCATTTTGAATATTAATTATTTATTAGAATAATGATATAAATCTGACCCCATACAGTTAATGCCATAGTTAAGATCTTTATGGAAATTACCTACGCTAGCGTTTCTAGCAAGGAATTCAAATTCAGACCTCTCCGTTTTTTTTTTTTAATTTTTCAATAATAGCAGCCATTTGCTATTTCCAGTTATCGCTAAATTTTGATCTAAGTCCTCATCTTATAACTCGGACAAGTGTTGCCATTCACACGAAACCAGCAACATTCCCTTTTAAGTATCTCTTAGCTAAAATGTTCGTCAGTCTGTTATTTGAATGTTCAGTAAGAAATAACAGTCAGTCTGTTATTTGAATGATCAGCGTAAAAATAAACAATGTGTTTCTCCTAGTTTCCAAATAAATGAGAAATTAATAATAATAATAATAATAATAATAATAATAATAATGATAATAATAATGATGATAATAATAGTTAGCGCGTTGGACTCCCGCGGAGGTCCCGGTTTCGAGTCCAGTGGTACTCTTAGATTTTTTTTCTTCCTAGGAGCCTCTACAGCTCACTGTTCGGTGATGGACAGTGTTGTCTATAGCGAGGAAACTGTCCGGAGGCCGGTAGTGCACTGAGAAGGCTCCGGGCGCTCATGATCATAGATGTTGATTAAAAAAAAAAAAAATTATAACAATAATATATGATAATAATAATAATAGTGACGAGGTATTTGAATGAGTTTAAATTGTAGTCTAGAAGATATAGTCCATTAACATTGAACAGACCGAAAAAAAAGACTATTGACATAAAAATAATACACAGATTCCTCAGAACACCATCAATTAAATTTTATCGCAAAAAAAAAGTATTTTAAATTATAACGTTCATACCTGTGCGCAGTTAGTGTTCCAATTTGTACCAATTTAAAAAAAAAAACTAAAAATATCAAAAACTGTAAAGACGCACTTCCGGTTAACCAATTCCTTCAAATTTAGAGTTCTGGTTATAGTTCTAATGTATCTTAACATTATTATATAGGAGGCAGAACCATACTTTGTACTGAAGTGGTAAGAAGTGGTATTTTTGAAGAGCTCTTCTTTGGTCCCTTGGAAATATAAGAGCTCAAAAGCAAACCTTTGAAGTTGAAGTCAAAAACCACCTCTTGACGTTAAAATAGGGACTTCTGATTTGAAAATAACTAAAATTTTTGTGCAAATTATAAAGGAATTAACATTTTAAAAAGAAAATTAGTCTATTTAAAAAAGAGAAATATATTCTATAATAAAAACAAATAAATAATTAAAAATGAAAACATATACGAATCAATAAAACAATATTTTGACACATGAGAATTTAGGAAATACATGTATGTATATATTTATAATATAAATTCTCTCTCTCTAGTAAATAAATATAATGAAATAAATTTTACTTCCAAAGTGAAATGGGATATTTAAGAGTTACTTTGTTAAAACATGATGGCCAAAAGAGAGAATTTTCCCTTTGAAACTTTATATTGTGCAACAAAACACAAATACGTAAAAGCACACACGAAAATGAAACATTAATATGGGGAGGGGGAGGCTCTCCAATCTGTAAATAACCTATTTTAATTAGTTTGAAAATAAATATTTACGTCACCCCATAATGACGAGTGATTATTTGCTTTGCTTAAAGTTTATACTTTTTTAATTAAATGTATTTTTTTTTTTTCTTTTAATTATTTATAACATGATTATATAATTAGAAAATTTCAAATTTTTCTTCCTATCTCTACAAAATTTACCTACAATGTCAAAAATAATCTGATATCAAAATAGTGTAAATAAAAAAATTATCAATACATTATTTATTACTTTCTCTTATTCCTAGTCAGGAGGAAGTATTGCGATCATGCTAGATTTTTCGAAATTGAATTTTCACCGGAAATACACGTATTTTGAAGTCCCTTGGAATACGAAAACTATGGTTTTGGCTATGTTGTGTGGGCGCGTATGTGAGTATTAACAGAATATCACAAAAACGAAAAGTCATAAGAAGTTTAAATTTGATATTCCATGTAAGAAATGTTACCGCATTAGACATTAAAATTTCCGGCAAAATCCATCAACCGGAAGTACGAGACTTTACTGAAGGTTTGTTTTTTTTTTCCAGTTTTCTATGATTTTCTTCAAAACAGCTCCAACAATTTTCTTTAAACTAAGTATATGAACTCTACATGCAATTGATCAATCGATTATTTCCTATTGTTTCATGGCGTTCCTTGCTTCAGAGATATACTTTCACAGCCACCGTATCCCTTTTTTGTCGATATGGTCATGTTTCAGTATGGACACAGATCAAAAGATAATAGGTTTACATTTAATGTACATTTCAATAAAGAAGAAAATATTTTTGTATCGATACGGGAAGTAATAAACAAATTAAAAAAAAATGTTAGCGCCAATATTCGCAATGAAAATCATTTTAGGTATTGGACGCAGATACACGTAAGAGATGTTTTACGATTCAATGGCAATTCCCAAAGTGGGATGAATGCATCTCTAAAGTTTGCTATTCAATCAAAAAATGAAATAAAGTCTTCTGGAACTTGACTTCTTAGAAATTATGATGCTTGATCGTTCTAAAATTACAGTATAGTAAAAGTAATGAACTAGGTTTTTTCGTTTTTGAGTTTTTGAACTATGCTGTTCAAATACACACACACACACACACACAGACACACACACATATATATATATATATAAACCATTTGCTAAAAACCACTTTTTTTTGGACTAAGGGGACCTCAAAACGGTTATTTATTTCCAGTGAAAACTCGATTCGAAAATTTGACATGATTACAATACTTCCTCTTACAAGGGGAGTAAGAGAAAGTTCTTCCGGTGTAGAAATCCAACAACCGGAAATGCAACTTTAATTAATTTTATTTTTCGATTTTTCGTGATTTTCTCGAAAACGACTCTAACGATTTTTCTTTAAACTGTGAATATATCATACTAATACACCTATAACGTTTATATGAAATATTTTCACAGCAAAATGGATTTTTTGGGGAGTTCTGGGGAAACAATAACGTTAAGCTTTTTTTTAGAGTATTATTTCAATTCAATGTATGCTTCTACCATATATAAAGCTTCCGTAGCATTGCTAGAATTTCAAATTTGAAGAAAATCGGTTAACCGAAAGTGCTTTTTACAAGAACGGTTTCTTAGTTTTTTTTTTGTTTTTTTTAATTATCTCAAAAACGAATTCTTTTAAACTTTGAATGTTAACTGCACAGATATAAAAGTACCACTTTTAATTGAAACATTTTGTTCCATAAAAGATGGGGGGGGGGGGGTTGGTGCGCTCTTCACTTTCCTACCTGCTTGGGTTGGTAGGTTAGTACTTGTCCTCACACTAACTTTATATTTGTGTTCGGACAAATGAGGAATATTTGTATAATAAATTTGAATAATATACGTATATCACATTATAATTGTATTAGCAGGAGTAAGAAAAGGCCGTATGAGCGTAACACAACAGAATAATTTTTGTTCCAGTTAACGATGAAATTTAAAACACAAACACTTACAACTAAATCATGGCGGAAAAACAATAGAACTTCCTAACAGGAATTTATCCAACCCAAACAAACTTATTAAAGATCATATGTCACTAAAAGTTTAAGACGCCACAATATTTGAAGGAAACAGCTGAAGGTTGGAAAGTTCAAAGGGCCGCTAATGTATTGGCCTCATAATCTGCTATTATTACTCAAAAGGAGTTCTCCATGTGACACCACGGTGTCATCCTTTAGCGAGCAATGAAGAAAGAAACTAGGGTCACATATTTCGTTTTTTTTTTTTTTTTCCACTCATTCTTGTTCTACTCTATTACACCCGCGTTTTAAGGGTAGAACTATTTTAGCCTCGTTTTTTTTTTGTTTTTTTTTTCACATTTTCCTACCCTATTTTAGACATATAAATTAAGTGGTTAGATAGTTTAAAGCATCTGTTTCAATTTTGTTCTTTAAGTTTCCTTAAATTTAATCATTAAAACATTCAAATATTTACAATTTTTCTATTTTGTACATTATATTCTTAATTTATTAATTAATCGTCTTTAATTAATTGTGTAAAGTGAACATTCCTGAATTATATATACACGGTGTCCCATTTAAACGGGACCAATTTTGCAAATAACTCTTAAACGAAGAAAGATATCCAAAAAGTGAACATAACGTTTGTTGAAGTATTTGCGCTCTAGTTTAATGATGGTGTTAATGTTTATTTGATTTTATTGCCGCCTTACACCTGAAATCGGTGATTGAAAGTTCACCATTTCTTTTTGACCCCCACTTTTTACTACTATATTGAAAAATACTAAAAAAAAAATGAAGAAAAATGCCGTTAATTTCATTTTAATATTTCAAACCGTTGCCGAAATATTCAATCATAAAGATTAAATTTTCGTCGTTTTTTCAATTTGAATAAATAGGAAATATTTATTTTCTTACTCCTAGCAAGAGGGAAAGTATGTAATCGTTCAAATTTTCGATATCGAGTTTTCACCGGAATATCCGTTTTTTGGGTCCCCCTCGGTCCAAAAAAGTGTGTTTTTAGGAAATGGTCTGTGAGTGAGTGTGTGGTGTGTGTGGTATGTGGGGTGTGTGTGCTGTATGAGAAAAAGCATATCAACAAAACGAAAAACCTTAAAAAGTTGAAACTTGATATCACGTTTAGGTATCACGGTGGGATCTGACGGTGCGTTATCTGTCAAAACTGCTCTACCGGAAGTACCACTTTACAAGTTTTTTTTTTATGTTTTTGCGATTTTCTCAAAAATAGCTCCGATGATTTTCTTTAAACTTGTTATATCAACTACACCTAAAAAGAGCTACAACTTTTATTTGAAACATTTCTCCGGGAAAATTCATTTAAGGGCACTTCTCGGGGAGGGAAGCGGTTAGGTTTTCATCTTAACTGCTATTTAAATTTATTAGACAATTCTGTCATCTAAATAATGTTAATTAGAATTGAATATTTGCTGAAATTCCGAGCTTACAAAAAATCGGATAACCGGAAGTGCTTTACTTTACCACTTTACTAAATGATATTTTCACTTTTTCGCGATTTTCTTAAAAATGGTTCCGACGATTTTCTTGAACCTTCATATATAAACTAAACATACAAAGATCTTCAACTTTTATTTAAAACGTTTCTCTGGGAAAATTCATTTACGGGTACTTTTAGGGGAGGGGGGTAATGTTTTTTCTCTAAAGTGCTATCATAGTTGATTATACAATTCTGTCATCCAAACAAAATTAATTAGAAATAAATAGATGGCCAAAATTCCGAGGTTCAAGAAAATTAGTAAACCGGAATTGCGCTTTTTCTGAACAGTTTTTTCAGTTTTTACGAATTGCATTAAATTTTGTACACTAATTATAAAATTTGTCAATTATAATTTTGAGAACTGGAGCAAGAGAAAGTTGTGTGAGTATTTCACACCAGATTTTTATAGATTTTTAGTAAATAAACTGGAATATTGTTTTGTTTTAATGATGTTTTACCTGATTTTTAAGTCCCTTATGGTTCTAAAATAGGTTTTAATTGTTGTCAGCATTTGAGCTCTCTTATTTATTAGAAATTAATAAGAAAATCCGCTTTTAATTTTAATTTATGAAACAAAGAAATAGGAAAAAAACGAAGTAAATTTAATCTTTATGATTGAATATCTCGGCAACGGTTTGAAATATCGAAGCGAAATTAACGGCATTTTTCTTCATTTTTTTAGTAGTTTTCAATGCAGTAGTGAAAAGTGGGGGGAAATTGCAACTTTCAATCACCGATTTCAGGTGTAAGGCGGCAATAAAATCAAATAACATTAACACCATCATAAACTAGAGTGCAAATACTTCAATAAACGTTACGTTCACTTTTTTGATATCTTTGTACGTTTAAGAGTTATTACAAAATTGGCCCGTTTTAATGGGACACCCTGTATATATACTCTACTGAAGATAGGCTACGTCCCAAAACGTTTGGGGAAAAAACTAAAAAGACTTTTTTACATTCCTGACCCATTAAACCAACAACGTATTAAAGAAAATTAAATTTATTTATATATAATAATCTCTACTAGGTCTCTAAAAGTTTCTACTAGATTTTTAAAGTTCATTCAACTGGTTGGAGTTGTAGAACCGAGGTGAGACTTTAACGTGGCTCAGTAAATGTGAATAAAAACTACGAGGAAAAACAGCTCGCACATTTTTTATATGGACATGATACTTTCAGGATATTCTCCAATATAAATTATTGTCTTTTAGTTTAAGTTCAAGGGCAAGTTCGAAGCCTACTTTATTTAAAGTTATTATTAAAAAAAAAAAAAAGACAATCTTTTCAGTCATATTCTGGAGAACTACTTAAACTACCAAGAAAACTCTTATATTATGAAATACCTAAACACCTATATCTTAAGCAAATTAAACTCTCACAGTTCAAATCCCAAATATTTGATCAAATTATTATAATGTTTTTTTGTAAGAAATTTTAGATTACCCAAAGAAATAATAATACTTTTTAACCTGCCCTAGCAAAAAATAATCTTATTGATGAGAAGAAGAATTAACAAATAATCTTGTTAAAGATGAAATAAACAGATTGGATATGTTACAAGCATTTTTGTATAAAAAAATATATGTATAAGAAAAGCAGAAAGAAATGTAAAAAAAACAATTACTAAAAAAGAAACACGCCCACGAAGGATACAAATAAACTAAGATTACCTTATCATATAAAAATAACTGTGTCCTAATAATTGAAGCATAAAATGTGGATACATACTAATAATAAATATTCAATACAAGTTATACAACAATGCCAAAAATATGTTAAACTGTTGTTTATTCAACAAGCTTGCATAATAGCTATTTAAAAATATCAATAAGGTATTCATTCACTAGATAATGAAAATAATAAATAATGTAAATATTGGCAATAATAATAATTAATTTCAATTTAAATAAATAAATTTAAGATCATTAATAAAACGGAATCTTATTGCTGAGAAAATAGTGAGAAAAACTAAACAAAATGAACATCAAAATCGTTTCGGACGATTGCCATTATGAAGATATCTGAATAAAGAGTGCAAAACCTTCAACAACACAATGCGAATATGCCTTGTTGCAGTCTATTAATTCATCTTTTAAAATCAGCATCGTCAAAGCATCTATTAAAAGATTTTTCCCTTCTAATAGAAATATTTTTTCGAATAAATTTATATTGAAAGTTTGCTGATAATGTAGGAGAAGAACTTTATCCCTACAGATCCGGAGCTTAAAATAGGCAGGATATCGTAAGAGGTCACTAATGTGTCACACTCCACGTAGCAGCTTGCCTATACTTACTCTAGAGCTCTTTTCCTTAGATGGATCAAGCGGGTTATCTATTGGATTTCCTGGACTGCAAACATCAAAACCATCTTCCAATCAAAAGAAAAAAATCCCATCAAAAATTCCCTCCCACGTCCACATGGGCTACGATATCTTTTGATCTTCGTGGTTTGGAGGTGTGTAAAATTCCTTACCTTCTTTTCTTTCTTTTACCCATATAGGCGAGGAGGAATTTTATTCCATCTATTTTATTTTTGGCTCTGGGATCTAAAAGTCATTGGCAAGTACCACGGTCTTTAAATGCTTTTGAAGCTCATAAATAAAGCACCCTCTCTTCACTGCAGGAGGAATCTGGTAGGACTGAGTCGTTAACGCAAAATGACAATTTTTAGGGGGAGGAAAAGGAAAGTGAGCAACGGAGGCATTCTAATGGAACGGATTTGCCTCCTTATAATGAACTCTCAGCAAATCCTCTTTGTGGAAATTTCGACGACTTTTCTAGGTTGGCGCAGGATTTGATATGCCAAACTTAAAATCGAATATATCTCTCGATATCAAGCCTATTCTGACTCCACGTGATGTAGTCTGGGCAACTCATCTGCTTTCATAATCCCAAGTTAGGTTAGTTTCCTCTCATGGAACCATCACTGGGGATTTTTTTCTTTGAATTTCTTGGTATTCTGCACCGTGGCGACATCACAACCATTCCCCGGGTGAGTGAGAAGAAAACCCTGTTGTTCCGTCTCCTGCGAGACGGCTCTGATACTTTATTCATTATTAGAACAGGTTTGAAGTAAGATTGCATTCGGTGAGCACAATAGGCTCTTGAGGTCTAAGTGCATCTACTTCCCTTGGGAGGCGAGCCCTATAATAGTGAAGAACTTCCTGCTAAAGAGTCACTTTAATGGCATGAATTATAAAAAAATAAGAGCTGATTAGAAGTGATATAGATTTACCAGCTAGGAAGCACTGAATATATTAATTCATAGATCTTCATTTTTGAATTACTTTTAGAATGTTCTAGAAGTCTAGAGTTTTACGTATAATCTAAAAATGGCGGAGACACTTAACATCGCTACATTATGGTACACCTCCACGAACCCTTTTCTCGAGTTTCTGAAATACATCTAGTAATTATGGATTTTTGGGGCTGTCAATTTTAAAAACAGTCTTCCAAATAGATTTATGTGAATATAATATTTCCTTGAAGATTACTGCACAATTTGCTAGAACAAGGAGTTTTAGAAGCCACAGCTACTATGATCAATTGAAGTGCACTACTGAAAATAAATCGCTAAGGTAATTTATATATATTATTCGGCTAATACATATTATCTGGTTAACGAAAGACAAATTCATTAAAAAAAAAATACAAATGTTCATTTCGATGGAGTAAATTATATTTTAGTTAACATATGTAACATATGCCAAGCAGATAGGAAGTTAAAAGAGAGATGCAGATTTATATTAAGTTACAGATGATTTAAATGAAAAAAAAAAAAAATAAACAAGTATAAGAAACAAATGAATAAAATTATAAATAAGAAAAAATATAAAGTATGCCTATATATATAAAATGTAAAAAAAAAAATAGCGTCATGTTTTAAAAAAATGGTGAACAAAAAGAGGAAGTACTTGATTATTGGTGCACGTGCTCGTGTGCAAGTGAGAAGTAAAGTGCGTTTAAAGTGAGAAGAAAAAGATTGTCACTAAAAAAGATCTCATCTGGCCACACAGGGTTCAGACAAAGCAGCCATGCAGTGAAAATAAAAAAAGATTCAGGGTGCAACCAAAACATTGAACATATATATATAGAGACAAAAATACATATGTATTTATCCTTGTAATCAAAACACTCTTTCTTACTAAAAAGTTTTTGATTTCTATTATGACATTAGAGAAAAAAATATAATCTGGTGTGAAACATACACACGACTTTTCCCTTAATGCAGTGATTACAATCACATGATTGATTAATTTTTTTCGTCCTAATTGCCTTTACACGTAACACTGGAATGGCGCGGATAGATGTTGGTTATGAGTATATAACAGGTAGCTGAATGTGTCCAATTCTATTCCAATAGTAATCCAGCTCTGGACAATTGAAATTTAAAGCCCTAGAACACCACGAAAGAATTTTTTTTTTTTTAAATATTTCAGAAAAAAATGATAGATTTACATACTTTCAGTTAACATTCAATTAAAAAAAAAAGAATCGCCTTTTGCGTCTTCGACAAAAATCCGAACACCTAAGCAACCTATTCCGTAAAGTCGCACATCCGGTTAACCGATTTTCTTCAAACTTTGTACCATAGCAAAGTATTTCATGGGCGTTAATATTATTATAAAAACGGGAGAATCTTTGCAATTTAGGGAATCCAAGAATCAACTTTTCTGGAAAAATGCTTTAAATAAAAGTGATAGGCTGTATGACTGTAACAGAGACTATAATAATGTATTATCTCAGCACTATATATCATCATGTTTATAGACTTGTTCTACAGTTCCTTGCAATATGTTTATGTTCCATGTTACTCTATTTGGATTATAATATATTATGCGTATAACTAATAAGTGTCCTGTATATGAATGAATTTAAACTGACGAATAATAAACAATATTTAAGGTTTGTTTAATTATTTATTTAACCATTACTATAAATACGTCTAAAAGTTAGGTTAGCAAGCTCTGTTTGACACATCTCGGTATAGCTGAGCAGTAGTTAAAAGTTAATATCACATAGAGTAGAACTAAAAATCAACCAAACATGTAAGAATAAAAAAGTTATATATATATATATATATATATGGAAGGCTCGGCCCCCTGGCGCCTCCGACGCCCAAGCCCTCACCCCTCATAACATTCTCAAAAAGTTTTCATTTATTTACTACAATAGCCTCGGACACCTGAGACCTCGGGAAGTTGGCGATGCGCGGAGTTGCGTAACTGCACCTCACTCATTATTCAATATTATTACTTTTAAGAGAAAGTGATAATATTGAGAGGAGCAAGAACTCCTAGTAAGAGGAAGTATTGTAATCGTGTCAAATTTTCGATATCGAGTTTTCACCGCAAAATATCCGTGTTTGTATGTATATGTTAGGTGTTTGAGCTATGCAGAAAGTGTGTGAACAGCATAGCTCAAAAATGAAAAACCGTAGAAAGTTGAAACTTGATATACCGTTTAGGTGGGATCCGACAGTAGGTTACTATCAAAATTCCTCAACTGTAAGTACCAGTTTACTAGTTAATTTTTTTTACTTTTTTGTCATTTCCTAAAAAAAAAGAGGTCCAACGATTCTCTTTAAACTTGGTACATCAACTACACATACAAAGAGCTACAACTTTTATTTGAAACATTTCTCCGGGAAAATTAATTTAAGGGTACTTTTGGGGGAGGAATGGAGTTACGTTTTCATCTAAAGTGCTATTTAGTTTATTACACAATTCTATCATCTAGAAGAATATTAATTTGAATTAAATATGTTGTTGAAATTCCGAGTTTGAAACAAATCGGATGACCGGAAGTGCGTTTTTTACTAGGAAGTATTTTTCAATTTTTGCGATATTCTCCACAAAAACACCGACAAATCCAAAACTAACTTGAAATAATTGTATGGAAAAAACTTTTCACCACAAGATTGTATACAAAAATATTTTGTACTATAATTCTTTCGGCTACTTAAAAAGAAAAAACAAAGTAAATGGATTTTAACAATAAGTAGGTGAAAGAAATTTTGTCTCTAGAAGATGCGAAAACTTTCAACGTACAAATTCTTACGAATTTAAAAAAAATCTGGTGTGAAACACTCACACAACTTTCTCTTACTCCAGTACTCAAAATTATAATTGACAAATTTTATAGTTAGTGTACCAAATTTAATGAAATTCGTCGAAAAGTGAAAACACTGTCCAGTAAAACTGTCCGGTTTACTAATTTCCTTGAAACTCGGAATTTGGGTCATATATTAATTTCTAGTTATTTCAATTTGGATGACAGAATTGTATAATCAACTGTGATAGCATTTTAAAGAAAAACATAACCCCCCTCCCCCAAAAGTCCCCTTAAATGAATTTATCAGGGAAAAGTTTCAAATAAAAGTTGTAGCTCTTTATATGTATAGTTAACAACGCTGGTTTAAAGAAAATCGTTGGAGCCATTTTCGAGAAAATACCAGAAAACTGAAAATTATATTTCAGTAAAAACGCACTTCCGGTTATCTATTTTTTTTCAAACTCGGAATTTCAACAACATATTTAATTCTAATTAACATTATTTAGATGACAGAATTGTCTAATAAACTGAAATAGCACTTAAGATAAAACCTAACCCCACCCCTCCCCCAAAAGTGCCCTTCATGCATTTTCCTGGAGAAATGTTTCAAATAAAAGTTGTAGCTCTTTGTATGTGTAGTTGATATTAGCAGTTTAAAGAAAATCGTCGGAGCCATTTTTGAGAAAATTGCAAAAACGTAAAAAAACAACTAGTAAAGTGGTACTTCCGGTTGAGGAAATTGACACATAACTACCGTCAGATCCCATGGTGATACCTAAACGGAATATCAAGTTTTTGAACTTTCTACGATTTTTCGTTTTTGAGCTATGCTGTTCACATACATACACACACACAAGACACCACACCCACACACACACACACACACACTACAGACCATTCGCTAAAAACCACTTTTTTGGACTCAGGGGACCTCAAAACGGATATTTCCGGTGAAAACTCGATATCGAAAATTTGACACGATTACAATACTTCCTCTTACTAGGAGTAAGAGAAAGTAAAAAATGGGGGAAAAAACATAATATCTTCCACTTCCAATGGGGGAAGTGACCATTAATATGGATAATCGCGTTAGGTTTGCAATGTTCGTTAATAAAATAATGTAAAATTAATAACTGATATGTTATAAAGTCTATTAAGGAACTAAATAATGAGAGAGAACATATTAAGTATCAATAAAAAAAAAAATTACCATTAACTACATAGACCTTGTAATTAAGCCATTTTCTATAAAATACATAATTAGTATGTTTATCTAATACACTTTTTAATATCGAGAAATAGGAGGTTATTGTTTTATATTTTTAAATTACCAACTAGACAAATTTGTTTCTTTAAACATGAAAAATAAAAGAAATACTAGAAAAATACTCTTATAGTTTCATAATTTTAAAAATCTATCGGCAGGACTGTTTGGTTAAAATAAAAATTATAAAATTAAAAAGAAGCAAGATATAAGAAAACAAAAACAAGTTCCTGTATTTTCATTTAAAAAATTTAAAAAAAAAAAAGAAAAAAAAAGACTATCTGTAAAGTTTAATGAACCCGGAATCTTTTATCCAATTTATTTCTCGAAAACTTTTATACATTGCAAATGAGATCTATCTATCTGTTTCTTCCTCTCTTAAAATGTCTTTTTTACTATAATTTGTTATTTTAAATGAGAAAGTTTAAGTTTTACAGAATAATTATATAAACTGGAATATGAAATAAGTCAATTACTAGTGGGGGCTGTGCACTTCAGTTAAGTGTACTCTTTCATACATTTTTCATTCAATCTATTGGCTAGTTTTTTTAATGATGTTAGAGCGATCGTAATACTGGAAAACTTCAGATATTTTTGATATTTTTTTTTTCAGCTTGCTTCATTTTGGGGTCATCAAAAGATTGCGGGCGGTCCCTAGTCTTCATGACTTAATAAAAAATCTGATCAGAAACACTCATACCACTTTTTCTTACTCCCGTTGCCAAAATTATAATTGACAAATGTTAAAGTTTGTGTACCAAATTTAACGAAATTTGTCGAAAATTAAAAAAAATTGTTCAGTAAAAGCGCACTTCCGGTTTACTATTTTCCTTAAAACTCGAAATTTTGGCCATCTATTTATTTCTTATTAATTTTGTTTGGATGATAGAATTGTACAATCATCACGGACACACAAATGATTGCAATTTAGAGAAAGCTGTAACCCCACCCCTCCCCTAAAAGTGCCCTTAACTGAATTTTCCCAGAGAAATGTTTTAAATAAAAGATGTAGATATTTGCATGTTTAGTTTGTATTTGCAGTTTCAAGAAAATTGTTGGAGCGATTTTTGAGAAAATCACGAAAAAGTGAAGAAATCATTTAGTAAAGTGTTAAAATAAATGCATTTGCGGTTATCCGATTTTTTTCAAACACGGAATTTCAACAACATGTTTAATTCTAATTAATATTATTAAGAAGGCAGAATTATTCTAATAAACGGAAATAGCACTTTAGATGAAAACCTACCTCACCCTCCCCCCCAGAAGTGCCCTTAAATGAATTTTCCCGGTGAAATGTTTCGAATAAAGGTTGTAGCTCTTTGTATGTGTAGTTGATATACGAAGTTTAAAGAAAATCGTCGGAACCATTTTTGAGAAAATTGCAAAAACTAAAAAAAAAACACTAGTAAAGTGGTACTTCCGGTTGCAGAATTTTGACAGATAAAGTACCGTCAGATCCCATGGTGATACCTAAACGGAATATCGAGGTTCAACTTTCTACGGTTTTTCGTTATTGAGCTATGGTGTTCACATACATACACAAACATACACGCAGATCATTTGCTAAAAACCACTTTTTTGGACTCAGGGGACATCAAAACGGATATTTCCGGTGAAAACTCGATATCGAAAATTTGACACGATTATAATACTTCCACTTACTAGGAGTAAGAGAAAGTAAAAATTAGTGTGTCTACACACTATCACAGATTTCTCATGGCAAAATTAGTTTTCGCACTTGTGACTGTGAGAGAGAGAAACCAATCACAAAAAAATTATTTTTATCATAAATGGGGCATCTTAAAACGGCATTTCCGGTGAGAACTTAATTACACAAATTTTACATGAATACAATAGTTTCCTATCGCAAGAGAAAGAGGACAAAAAAAAAATTGCAGTAGCCTCAAACTTGATATTGTATTTGTAATAGGATCCGAGGAGAGGGAATCTAAAGCTGAGAGAGAGACACACAAAACTGAGAGTCTCACTCGCTACTTAGGCCAGACTAGAGTGGGAGGCTTTGTTTATATACAGCAGCGCTAGCCCTACAGAGAAGAGTCTTTCAACAGATTATGCAGCAGTTACAATGCGTCAGCTACCAACTACTACCCTTCTCTTCACTCACTCTAAATCTCTCACTATCATTTTCTATATTTGTGTAATGTTTTGGCTGTTTGTGTTACTTTTCTCATTATTCAATATAATGGAGTTGTTGAGGAGAGAAATTAGGTTTGATTAAATGAACGAGATATATGAAGACACTAATATAATGTAGCTAAGTTTACACTAACTGCACTGGTCTTTATAATGAAAATGATAGAATGAAAGGTGTGAGTAAAGATATGACACGATGCGATGTACAGTTGTATGGTTGTATCTGATGGATCCTTTAGATAGATTGCCACTGGCTTATATACACAGGTTCTCCCACTCTAGCCTAAGTCAGAGAGTAGTCAGAGAAGGCCTCTCTTCTCTCTACTGTGGTTGCATTCTCTTTGCTGTGGATGGGACCTATTACATTCAATGTTCAGCATTTATTTGCAGTTTGTTTATCTTTTAAACCCAATTCTCTCCTTCTCATACCCGTTATATATTTAATATATTAAACAATATAGAATTCCTAGACGGAAATTCCGTCAATATCCACTAACCAGATTTGTAAAATTAATGAATGAATACTGGTTGAACTGAATATCAATAATTATCTCAAATATCTTTCTGTTACTTGCCACTGTGAGGATCCGAAGCAAAAGTGTTAACATCAAAATTCGTTAACAGAATATACGACTCAATATACTAAATGGTTATTTTCAGTTTTGCGATTTTCTTGAAACGGTACACCAATATTTTATTTTAAATTTCTTAAAGTATATGCGCTTATAAAAGTGATAGCACTTTTATTTGAATCATACCTGGAAAATTGATTTTTTGGGGGATTCTGGGACATCAGTGATCTAACGTTTCCCTCACTCAGTGATATATCAAACAGTTCTACTAACTAGATGATAAAGAGAAGAATTAACGTTTAAAAACTATCAAGTTTGAGGAAAATATGTTAACCGGAAAATGAAAACAAATCTAACGTAATCTATAAAATAAACTGCTAAAATTGCCGAGTAGATTATATAGGGAAAATCTCTGAATTTAAAAAAACAAAAAAAAAAAACAGAATATATCACAGCACAAAAAAAATCATAAAAAAAAAAGAAAAAAGTAACAACCACTTTAGCACCTTACCACAATACAATATACAAAACAATCGACCTTATCAAATTCCAAAATCATAATTCATTGAAAAAAAAAAAGAAAAAAATAAAAATGAAAAAATTCATAGAAATGGCCTCAATTTCCATTTGAAATAATTCCATCAACTTTAAAATTGACACACAATATTTTTAAGCTCATATTAAATTTTTATTAAACTCAAAATGTAATTAATTTACTAAAGAATTAAAGTTCTTAATCTAAGAACTCTCAATTTCTTGTCTAAGTAGTTTTGATAAAATTATTTTTTTAAGGGAGAAAAAAAAAAGGTAAAAAAATATTGAAGCACTTGTTCATAGCGTGAAGAGAAATGTTCAATTCTAAAAGTGACATACCCATATGGTAGGCATATGTCTGGGCACGGTCGCTCCACACTGAATATCTTCAAGATGATGGCTCTTCGTAATATATAGTATTTTTTTTTTTTGTTATAATTATTACTCCCCTTAATATTATAGTTTACAGAGTTTTACAAAGAGGTAATTATACATAAAATAAGAAATAACAATGCTACAAGGGTTAAACACTCCCTCCACTTTTTCTTATTAAACTCAATGCAATTGTAAATTTGCTACATTTTCTTCAAACTGAAAATTTTATTCATATTCCCTCATAAATACAGAGGTTAGTAGGGATAAATAACCCAAGGCAGGTGTACTTAATTGATTATACTGTGATCCAGAAGAATGCGCCAATAATGTTGAATTAAACAACCATTAAAAACAATTTGGGGGGGGGGATATTTCAAATAAAAGTGATCAATCTGTGCACACTTAGTATTCCTGGTTTAAAGGACTTTGTTCTTCCTCAAAAATTTATACAATTCTAGTAATTTTTTTAATGATCCTTAAAATTAGTCTCTCTTCTTCCTAGGGCGGTAATCACTAGGTCCCGGTACTCACCATGTTTTACATTACAGAAGCTCCCATACTTTTGTGATCATAAATCGTTTTCATTTTCTTTTTAAGACATTAATTTTTACAATAACGGCCAGCAATTTTCTTTGAAAGGATACATTTTATAATTTGCCCATTCAGAAGATATTATCATTCCCATCAGATTTTTCAGTGGCGAGACATCTGCTATCTCTTCTTACATTGGCTACCTAACATTTTATAGTTGAAACAAAGCCACTCATCTCTCTCTCTCATAGTAGCCATTTTTATGGGAAAGTGTCCAAGCATTCAGGCAAGTCTTTCCTTCCCAGAATTTTCTTTCCTCCTCACCTCGGTAGATATATCTCCACACTTTAACCAGTCGGGGAAATGTGTTATTGATTTGAATAATCACCCACTGATCTTCATTTTGAGTTTTGCGATGTTTTGAACTTGTTGGAGGCTCAATAATTTCTGTGACTACACTGTGAACCACCAGACACAACACCATTATCTATTCCCAACAAAAATTTGAAATTGTAAAGAATTGAGCCCGGAAGGAAGCCATGACTTCCCTTAGAAAGGCCCGAAATAATCTGAGAACTTTGAAAATTACGAGACCTTCGTGTGAGATATTATGGTGATGCCTAAACCGGATATCAAGTTTGAGCTTCCTCCGCTTTTTCTCTTTTAAAATAGAATTCTATTCTCTCTCTCTCTCTCTCTCTCTCTCACCCTCTCCTTCACTTTACTGACACACACATAAACACAGACCAACACACCAAAAAGCTTGTATTTTCTGTGTAGGCAATTTCAAAAATTATGCAAGGTCTTACTGCAGGAAGAGAAAGTTAAAAAGGATAGATAGATTTCCTTTTCAACTAAAAGTTGAGACAATGTTAATAACAAATTTTTTTAATACAATAAATTAATAAATTTTGAAAAAATAAATATTAAAAAAAAAAAAATATTACATTTAACTAGAATAAGTTGGTAGTATTGCCAATGTTGTAATATTTTCATTTTAAAAAGACTTGGCAACAATTTTCATGCACTTGACATGAATTATGACTATTCTTACGTCACAGGAAGGAAATATCAACTATTTTCAAATAATTTATTACTGGGTCAAGATGATCATCATTATTTTTGTAGGGAGAATAAAATTTATAAAAACACAACAGTAATCTTGAAATATTATGTGGGTTATTATAATAAATATTGCACAATTATATGATGTGTTTGCATTGTCGGCTTAACGGACAAATAGTGAAGGGAAAAAATGCGAAATATTTTTTGCTTTCTCTTACAGGAGTAAGAGGAAGTATTGTAATCGTGTCATTTTTTATTTAAAACTGAGGTTCGGCAAACATTGTTTGCCATCTTATGGGAAAATAGTCTATTTGCAACATATTGTTTGTGTCAAATGTTTGCAGAAATGTCAGGTTTAAATTTAAAAAATTCTCTAAAAATATTTTGTATTTTTCTTTTCCTTTGGAAACTACCTGGCCGATAAGCCGACAATTGCAAATATTGTATGAAATCTAACGGCCAACAAGTACAATTTGATTGTACGAGACAATTATCATACCGACTGAGTGGTAGATAGAAACTATGTTAAACAATTTTGGGACATTCCAGTTGTTAATAACAGGCGACATGTACCCCCATCAAATTTCGGAATGATGATTTATAGCAAAAACACTCACACAACTTTCTCTTACACCTGTTCTCAAAACTATAATTTACAAATGTTATAGTTTGTGTACCAAATATAACGAAATTCGTCTGAAAAAGCTGTTCAGTATAAGCGCACTTCCGGTTTACAATTTTCTTAAAACTTGGAATTTTGGCCATCTGTTTATTTCTAATTAATTTTGTTTGGATGATAGAATTGTATAATCAACTATGATACCACTTTAGGGGAAGCTGCAACCCCACCCCTCCCTAAAACTGCCCTTACATGAATTTTTCCAGAGAAATGTCTTAAATAAAAGATGTAGATCTTTGCATTTTTATTTTGTATAAAGTTTCAAGAAAATCGTCGGAGCCATTTTTGAGAAAATCGCGAAAAAATGAAAAAAATCATTTAGTAAAGTGTCAAAACAAACGCACTTCCGGTTATCTGATTTTTTTCAAACTCGGAATTTCAACAACATATTTAATTCTAATTAACATTATTTAGATGACAGAATTGTCTAATAAACTGAAATAGCAGTTTAGATGAAAACCTAACCCCACCCCTCCCCCAGAGTGCCCTTAAATGAATTTTCCTGGAGAAATGTTTCAAATAAAAGTTGTAGCCTTTGTATGTGTAGTTGATATTCAAGTTTAAAGAAAATCTTCGGAGCCATTTTTGAGAAAATTGCAAAAAACGTAAAAAAAACAACTAGTAAAGTGGTACTTCCGGTTGAGGAATATTGACACATAACGCACCGTCAGATCCCATGGTGATACCTAAACGTAATATCAAGTTTGAACTTTCTACGATTTTTCGTTTTTGAGCTATGCTGTTCACATACATACACACACACAGACCATTTGCTAAAAACCACTTTTTTGGACTCAGGGGACCTCAAAACGGATATTTCCGGTGAAAACTCAATATCGATAATTTGACACGATTACAATACTTCCCACTTACTTACTAGGAGTAAGAGAAAGTAAAAATAGTTATTTTTCCTTCCCTCCAAGTTATATTTTGATATTCTTTAGAATTTAAGAAATAATTCGATTTTATGTTCTAATTCACCAAAAATTGAAAGGTAGATAGATAAGACTTTATTAATAATTTTTATAAGATTATAAAAACTTGACACGTAAATGCATAAAGACAGATTAATTTTTTTCTATAAAATGAAGCACTTAACGAAGTTTAACAAACCACAAGTGAGATGTTTATACGGCAATAGCCAACACTGACGCTTTGAAAATCATTTTAAAACAATGAATTTTTCGGTGAGTGCACGACTTTTTCGTCCGTTTTGAATTTCGTCCATATCAGTTGTTGAGTTTAAAGGGCACACAGTCCTCTTTAATTTTAACCATATATTAAATTACTAAATGACAATAAGAAGATTTGTTTTTGAACCTTTAAAATGCTCATATTGGCTACGTGATGTGCACATAGCACCTTAATGGCGTTAGTTATAATCCCATGTTCGCAAATATAAATAAAGAGATTCTAGAATGAAATACACAACTTATTGAATTTATTCCAGCATCATTTATTTAATTAAGGTAATTATTAAATTCTAATAGACTAAAATTTACTTAAACTTACAATATTCACTAAACGATTAGTTGGATTTGTTGGACCAATATAAAATTGGTGGGGATTATAATAGTTAATGTGACAGGGCCCTTTTTTGTACTCCTCATGTCTTCAACAACATTCCTGAAATCAATTTTCCAAAAAAAATTTTTCAAGTGTTAGGATCATATCCATGGAATGACCGTTCCAGTTTAAAAATAGTCGTTCGAGCAGTTTACGAGCAAAATTCTTTAAAATCGCACTTTCTTCAATACCGAATTTCTTCAAATATGGAATTCTAATAAAACATAACGAGGCTAGTACACACGTTTTTTGTTGTGATAATTAAGGGCTAGATTTCCGTGAGGGTTAAGACGGATTTTCACCCAGCACCATGAGCAAAAATAGGGAGCAAACCTCCTTAGCAAAACCAAGTAGCGAAGAACAGAATTAAACACCAGTAAGAACCATGATCAAAAATGCCATGATCCCTCATGGGCATAAAGGTCTCTGCCCACTAAACCGTACTATACTAGGACCGTAACCGTATCGACACATATAAACTAATATTCTTTGTATTGATAGTAACAAACAATACCCACAAGACCGTTCCGTCATCGGCCAGCACCGTAGCTTGCCAGGATCGTACCCTCAACAATTTGACGAGAAAGAATATTTTGCAGGTACCGGCAAACCGGTGTGCGCGGACGGTCCACTGCATACTTGTTGCGTATGCTTCCCGTTATAACCGCGCATTCAGTTCTCTCGACAACGCGTCCGCGTGAACGCGGAAATGGAAAATGTACAACAACCAGGTACTCTTACGGTTATCATACGTGTTGTATTCGGGAACAGAACACTGTTGATCATTGCAGTAAGCACAGATAGTGATCGGAGCGACTGACACATTCCTATTACGGCCCTAGTATGGTACGTTGTAGTAGGCAGAGACCTTAATATTAGTTGCGCCACAGATTTTTAATATTAAACCAAGACATTATGTAGAGACACCAATTGCACTAAGGTAATACTTTAAAGTAAAGCTTCTTCCTAGGAAAAACTTTTCAAATAAAAGTAATAGGCATTTATGTAAGGAACATTTGCAAAGTTTAAAGGAAAATCGTTGGCGCCAGTTTTGAAAAAATCGAGAAAAACTGGAAAAAACTTTTCAATTAACTCGCACTTCCGGTTGATAGATTTTGTCCGGAATCTGTAACTGACGTGGTGGAACCTAAACAGAAAATCGAATTTGAGCTTCCTAAGTTTATTCGTTTTTGAGATATTTTGTTCACACAGACACTCACACACACACGCACTTAAGCGCACATATCATTCCATAGACCATTCGCTAGAAAACGTTTGTTCCGTACAATACTTCTTTTACAATAATGAGAGAAAGTAAAAAGTCCTTTAATGTAGAATGGCTAATGATTGAGTTTATGACTGCATTGATTAAATAGCTCTAATTAGTCAAGTCTTAGAAATTACCCTATTGAAACAATAAATTTTTGGTTGAAATTTACCCAAACACACACAACAAAATCTTGCTTAATGAAATGCAAAACTGGATTTCCAATGAATACTCAATTTCAAAAACCGAAACTAATATTATAATATCTGTTACAGCAATGTATTTCTCCTTAACAAAATTTATTCTTTGTTAATACCGACGCTTCACTTAATATTTTAAGCAAGAATGTAAAATGACTAGAACAACTGGTTTCAATTCTCCTTTTTTTTTCTCGATCAGGTTAGGTATGCTCAATATAATATTTGTTAGCTCCTTTAATCATGTCTTGTTTCATATTGATGAATTTCAAATATTTAAATTTACCAATTTTACTATAGAATTACTGATTTTTTTTAAAAAATTATTCAAATAAAATATTTTAGAAAATATTACAATTTAAAATTTATTTAAAATATTACAACAATAAAATTGTAATTTTAAAGTATATTACTACTTGTATTGAGGCCTAGTACACAAAAAAATCTCTATGGAAGTACTTCTTCATTCGGTTAATCATTTCTCTGGAGAGAGGGGACACAAAGAAGTATATGATTCAACGAATGCTGATTTACTCGTACATCAATAAATTCCACAAAGATTTCTGGAATAATGCTAGACATTGTTACATCATTAACTGGGTTGACGTGAGCTAATTACAGGAACTGTGGATCTTTTTTTGCAAAGAAAGAAGACGTAGCATTTGTTCAAGTGAATTCACGAATTTCAATGTGAGATTAGACGGGAGACATAACAAGGAGGGATTATGGTAAGTAATTTTGTTGTGCAGCAGGACTGGGCGGGTTAGAGACAGTGGAATATTGAGAGTCCAAATCTCAATGTGATTAAGGTCCTAATTCGAGAAAAATCGAGAATAACTCAAAAAAAATCATTCAGTACAATTTTACTTCCGTTGTTAGATATTGACCAAAACCTTCGTGCCAAAATATAACGGAATATCCACTTTGAACTTTCTGCAATTTTTCCTTTTTTGAAATCACAGAGAAACGCTTACAGACTTTTCGCTAAAAACATTTTTTTCTTACTTATGAAACCTCAAAATATCCGGCAAAATCACAATTTCGAAAATTTGCAACTATGGTAATATTTCTTCTTAAGTAAGAGCAAGTAAAAAGGGTGACTATGATATTGACTTAGTTAAACTTTTTAATAATTGGTTTCCTTTGAAAAAAATGAATGAAAAGTGGAACATTTCTACTTTTTATTTACCACAAAGCCCAATTAAGGTATCTATTCATTCGGTTATATGAGATGATTGATCTAGGTAGGAACTACATAATAGAGAAGGAAGGCTGTCCTACTCGATAGTATTCTGGTTATCTTACCACATCTTGCATCGTATCTTTACTATCTTTACCTCAGATTCATTCCGTTAACTTCTATTATTAGGTTCTTTTTTTTTTTGCGTAGGATTAGTTTTTCTTAAGTTAGTTTATAATGTTTTCTTTTGTAAAATTTTAAAAGTAGTAACTTTAAACCCATATATTGTTTAGATTTCCTGCAGATACTAGCGTATTACAGTACTCAACAACGAATGCGAATTGTTTTCGACATATAAAAATTTCGATAACCTCCAGATTTAATGTGGAAAATAAGATTTAATAGAAAAAATTATAATCTAAAAAGTAATAGTAGAAACAATTTGGAGAATAGGAAGCAAAGGTAAATAGTAAAGTTTAAAAAAAGAGAAATGAAAAATCCACATGTAACTATAACCATTATCTGTATTACAAACATTAACAATGATGAAGAATTAATACATTCCATTAGGGAAATTAATGATAATTTCAAGAATCTGAAATTAGGTAAGTGATTTTCCGTATGAGTATACATTAACTGCCGCTTGTTTACAACACTTAATATTGCAAAATATTGAAACTATTGCACTTGCAATTAATTAGTAGTCACTGATCCATGAATTTTATCGTAGGTTTTTTCTTTATTAAACTGTGACAAAAGTTAACTTCAATATTACTGATTATTTTTGGTATTCATTAGGTTTGGTATTCAATAGTATAAAAAGTATAAAGATTCCTATCGTTCACTTAAAAAAGCCAGAAAAGAAATTTCTTACGTGAAAATTTACAAAATCTTTTTCATTAGAGATTTTAAATTTATTCCCAGAAACTCTAATCTAAACATAACACATTTGGCATGACCGCAAATAAAAGCAAGATCAAGTATAGGGTCTCAGGGAAGGAAATAAGATGAAGCGGGTATATATCCTTTGGGAAGTTCAAGCTTCAGCAAGTAAAGGAGTTTATGAATTTCGGTTCACTTATAAGCTCAGATAATGGCATGACGCTCGAAATAAGAAGGAGAATACTGAACGTGAGATAAAATTGTATAAGAAGTTAATACGGCCGGTACTGCGTATGGAATGGGACATGAATTATCTCAAAAGTCGCAGAAAGAGAACTCTTGGTTTTTGAATGTAATTGAGAAAAATATATGAAGCCGAGTACTCAGTGGGGAGAAGGCGGAATAACCATGAGATCTATAAACTCTATGAAGACCACATTATGGTTATTATTATTATTACCTACCTCGGGTGGGCTATATCCCGGCACTGCAGCAAACAGAGACTTATTGTGCCATCCCCGATAGTTCCTAGTAGACAAACCCTCCCTCCTTAAGGTGTCTGAGGGCCTTCACCACCAGATCATTTTGAGCTACTATCTCCTCAGGTACCAAAGGTCTCATACCTCAATTTAATTATTGCAACGCAATCAAACAAAAGGTGGGGGGCCGTTTCCTCCTCTTCCTGACATAATCTGCACAAGGGTTCCGCTCGAATGAGCCCTACCTTGTACGGATGTTTCCTGAACCTACCATGACCCGTAAATAGTCCCGTCACCAGAGAAATCGCTCCTACTCAGACTAAGAGTCATTTGGGTCCTTCGTTTACACAGTCCTGGCATCATCCTTTTACTGTGTATAACACCCGAGCTCCCTTTCCAGAGCTCTTCATGCTTACTGCGACACCACTCTCTAATCGCTGCACGAATCGCTCCGCCAGTTATCCCCAGGACCGGCTCGGGACTAACGAACGGAGTGTTTGCTCCGTTCCTGGCCAGTTCGTCAGCTGCCTCATTACCCTCAATCCCTGGATGTCAGGCACCCATAGCAGCTGTACCTTGTTGTGCCTGGAGAGTCTCACCAATGCCTCACGACATGCTTTCACTAGGGATGAGGTAGTTCTGTAAGCCTCTAGGGCTCTCAGTGCGGCCTGGCTGTCCGAGCAAATGCGTATGACCTTGCCCCTTGGGGCTCTACGCAGGTTCTCCTCGGCACAGACCTTAATAGCAAACACTTCAGCCCTGGAATATAGTGGAATACCTGCCCAACGGCCTCTCAATGAGTACCTGCGGGTATGACATCGCTCAGCTTCGGGCCTAGCAAAAGCTGAAAGTGGCTCCGCATGAAGCTCGTGGCTTCGGGATTGCTAGTCCCCAGTTGAAGAAACCTTGTCCTCGCCAGACCGGCACACACACACAAAGGACGTGTGCCGGGGTTTTCTCCTCGGCCCTGCTGAAACGGCCTAACGTGTTGTCTGCTAGTAGTAAATGGTGTATGTGCCTATTCAGCCGCCTGCAATGCCCTGTTAGTAGACCCACTATTACCCTTATATCTCTTCGGCTATTGCTCAGTAAATAGATCCCTGGTGAATGTAGCTAAATGTCTTAACAAAGAATTTAGCCTGCCTCTCCCTGGCGTTCTTTCTCACCATCCCAGATGCTGGTCTTCTATCCATTCCTTGATAGAAGCTAAATTGAGGCTCCTGGGCAACCGCAGAAGGGCTTCCGGTCGTATAAAGGTATCCTTCGAGTTATTTTGTTTCTAAAATTTTATTTAAAAGTGCCATTAAAATGGTGGGGGTATTATGCCTCAATCCGTTACTGGAAAATTCGTATTACATGTAACTATATTTGTCTTTAAGAATTTAGTAACAAGCTAAATTTTTTTACTGCTCCCAAACTTTGAATCGGTAGTGTATATATATGAAAAGGGGCGGCAATTGTCCTTTTGCCGGGTGACGTAAACCGCTAGAGCGAGCGCTGCAATTAGCCATAAAAGTGCAAAAGGGCTTAACTTTGCAAACAATTAAGAACAAAAACCTTTAATTTAATTCAATTTGCCATACATGTTAATTTTTGGATTGCACAAGACGCAAAATCCATCCGACATGCGAATTTATGAATTTTTTTTTTTCACTTTTTTCGTGATTTTCTCGAAATTGGCTGCAACGATTTTCTTTAAACGTTAAATACTATCTATACATACAAATTCTTATCACTATTATTTGCCACATTTTTCTGAAGGGACAATAGCAATATGCTTTTCTCTAAAGTGCCACTGAAATAACTGATGACTGATGAAGTCCCGAAAATGAAACTTTTGAGACAAACAAATAAGATTCAAATAAAGGTTGTACGAGAAAAAAATTATGTTCCTAATCAAAATGATGCTCTGTTGACAAAGTCTGCATTTTCCCTCATAGTCTAGATTTGACATCCCTAAATTTATTTAGTCTACTGCCGCGATTTAGAAAAAAGAAATCTGGTATAAAACAATCACCCTTCATTCATTTATTGTATAATTCATTTGCAAATAAACGGTTAGTGGACATGTATTACAGATAAATAAAAGAGGTGAGGATTATACTATTTACCTAAATAAGATTGCATTGTGTGGTAGCAAGCTTTCTATCAATCCAGTAGCAATGCTTGTGATGGCAATTTGCAGGACAATTCAAGTCTCGGGGTAAAACACCCTTCACAATTATACGGAAGGATATTTTAAATTGGTATTAAATATAATAAATACATGTAACTTAATAAGAGAGAAAATAACAATTAGTTTTAGAGTCACAATTAGCCCCCTTTAACAAATAATTGAATAATTAATAAAAAATAAAAAAAAAGAAAAAGCTAAGGAACAAATATAATTTTTTTTTTCTAACTGCTTTAAGAATGTAATTGTTGTAGATGAAGTTTACACTAAAAAAATCAGGACTGTATTCTTATAAAACAAACAAAAAAAAATCAAATTTTACATTTTAGTTGAATAAAAAAAGAAAAATAGTTAAAAACGAATAAAATTAACGTTTCTGAATTCACCGCCAGGCAACAGCACTTACTTAACCTAGAATTTGTAGTAGTTCAAATAATTGCCGCTAGAAAGCATAAGCTTCTAGAAATACAGAATTGTAGTTTCAATATTTGCCACCCGATCACAGCGCCATCCTCTGAGGTAAAAAAATTTTCAATAGTTTAAAATGCGTCTTTGTGAAGGGACGGGAAGTGGTTAGCTAGTGGACTCCCAATAACAATCTTAGGAAGTAGCGACACCTAGTGACAAACTATATAACCATAAATAAAATTGATTTCTCAGTAGGTGTTGTTATCTGGTTGCCATGTTTATAACTACAAATATACTAATTTTAATACATTAGTTACTATATTAATTAGAAAACAAAAAAAAATCTGGTGTGGAACACTCAAACAAGTTTCTCTTACTCCAGTTTTCAAAATTGTAATCAACAAACTTTATAATTAGTATACCAAATTTAATAAAATTCGTCGGTGTTTTTACACAGAAAATCACAAAAACTGAAAAATTACTTAGATGTACATTATAACTGAAAAAAAAAAGCGTATACTTCATTTGTATACTAGAAATAAATGAATATATTAATTATATTAATAAAATTCAAATATTTGTTTATCTTTTTTCTACATTATATTTCTTTTGCAAGCTATTAAAATAATTCATGGCATATTATTTGCCAAGATATTTTTCCGGAATAATGCTTGATATATTTTTCCCTCCTTTTTTTTCATGAGAGTGTTCAGAGTTTTTACATTTGCTTTTCAGCTAGAACCTATAGAGAGAGGGCTGCGAATATTAATATTATCATATGTAATAACTGAGAAAGACTGTTAAAATGAGAAATTTAAATATAGATTCAAATAGCAATCCATACTATATAATCATTATTTTTATAAGCATGTATATGTAACTACCAACATACAGTTCAAGAACTTTTATCTAAATCTTGCCAATACAATTTACGGGCTAATTTCATTTGTTGGTATTTGATTGAATATTGTATTGGATATATTTCTGAAAGCAGCTTCAAAATCTCTTGAAATGGCTGGTCCAGTTGCTGGTAACATTTCTTGAGAAATTTCATTCAATATTTATTTATTTATTGCCTAAAGGAACTATACATTTCTATAGCAAGAGATTGACCTCTGCTGAAAGCTGAACAAAAAATTGAACGTCACAACAAAAAACCTTACAGCTTAATCTTCAAAGTAACAAAATAATATTAAATACTTTAATAAAGTAGATAGTAACAATGACTTAAATAGACTTTATTCATTTATACAAATTATTTTAGGGAAGGAGTTTGAGGGATCTCCTCGTAGGTATTAAATAATATCTTTACAAACCTATGTATAACCTTTCCTCCAAAGCCTCGGAGATAAAATAAAATAAGTGGTTTGACTTTTCTTTATTTTCTATATCTAGTAAGTTAGCAAAAACATAAGAACTGTGTGAAGGTAAATACCTATTTAACAACCTCCTTCTCAAACATTTATAATACGGGCATTCGAAAATAAAGTGCATAATATTATCATTTTTGCCCACCGCACAAGTAAAGCAACTCTTTTAGGATCAAATAAATGGGCTATTCCATTATAAAAAATCCTGGGGTGACAATCACTAGCTACTCTAATTTGAGCTGTCAATCTGGTTTTAATGATATTGCACCAAATATTTACATATGAACTACCATTAGCCAAGGGACATATCAATCTATAGTGGATGTTATATGAAGAGTTAAGTACTTCATTGATGTCAGTTTAGAGAAAGATTTTTTAAGTTATTAGAGACCACGACCGCATGCTGCGCCTCCCAGATGTCCTGCGCTCCTAAAGAATAAAGCATTTCTCTCACAAGAGCCACCCAGTTAAAAGGATTGTCAGAACCATCCAAAAGCTTCACAAGTCTTCTCTAGCGTATCTTCAGAGGTGAGCTGCTTTACGTCGATAAAACTTCAGCCAGAATCTTATAGATTTATTAAAAATCTTGGGTTTCACTTGCCGTCATTCCTTCCAGCGAACGAAACTATTGGGGACATGTCGTGGCAGATTTAAGAGCAACTTTAAGAATATCAATTGCACAAGATCGACTATAGTGAAGTAGTTCAAGGCCCAATTTTTTAACTGATCCCAATCTTCTGATTGGTAGTGTATATATTCTTAAGGGGCGGCAATTTGTCTTTTTGTCCGGGGCGACGTAACCGCTAGAGCGGGCGCTGCTATTAGCACTACATATTGTTGTGAGTCACTGAACTCGGTAATGAGTTTGTTTAGTCTAAGCACCGTGCACTTCTTACAAACCAACACCTGGTGCAGCTGCTTCGTGCGAATCTGACAACACATCAGCTTATAATTATCATTATGTATGGAATAATTATAAGCTTCGTGTGAGATGCGGTGGTAGTACCCAAATGGAATACCAAGTTTGAGCTTTCTGCGATTTTTCGTTTTGAGACTTGTTCATACACACTGACCACTCGCTAAAAACATTTTTTTTCGTGTACAGGGGACCTCAAAACATGTATTTCCGGTAAAACAATTTTGAAAATATTAAAACCCGATAAACCTGCTCACTTGGCTGATTCCTTTCGCCCAATCTCTTTGTCTGCATGCATACTAAAGACATTCGAAAGTAATAAAACTTCGTATGGAGCATTGGTTAGAGAAAAACGATAAGCTCCCACAATCACAGTTTTTCGTAGAGGGAAATCTGTTTTCTTTGCCCAAGCACAATTTATAACGGACTGTCACCTGTCTTTCACCTTCGGAAAAACCGTTTTGGCCTTGTCCTTAGATATAACTGCTGCGTATGACAATATAAATTATCAGATTTTATTCCAGAACATGGAAAAACTAGGTTTCCCGAATAAATTTGTAAGAAAGATAATGAAATTATTGACTGATGAGAATATTTCTTAGTCTGAACGCTACAGTTATAGGCTGCGAATAGGGCTCCCCCAAGGCGGGATTCTTAGCCCTTTACTTTATTCGGTTTATGTGGTGGGGATTGAAAATATTTTGCCGGCCAATATTAAAATAGACAGTATGCGGATGATCTTTACATATATACCAGCGCTTTATCTACTAATGCTGGAATTGATGGATTAGATTTAGCAGTGTCCGAACTCGTAAAATGGAGTGACATAACAGGTTTAACGATATCCCAAAGCAAAAGCTATTTATGTCCATTTAGCCGTTAAGAAGGTTGCCACTAGGAAATGAAATTATGTTGGGAAACTGCAAAATTCCAGTTAAATCCTCCGCCAAATTTTTAGGTTTATATTGAGACAAAATTCTGAACTGAAAATGCACATAAACCAGGTAGGTAGCTATAAGATCCACCAGATTAATAAATATAATGAGAAGTTACTGCTTACGAAGTGGTGTTCAGATCCAAACACAAGCCTTTTATTTTACAAGTCTACCATTAGACCAGTAATATAGATTATGGTTCCATATTTTACGAAGAAGCGTCAAAAAACTACTCTGAAACGTCATTCAGAACAAGTGTCTAAGACATGCAATGAGTTAATTACACGGTACACCTAATGATGTTATGCAAGTGGAGGGAAATGTTCAGACTTTAGAAATTCGCAGGCAGATAGATACTAACGGATAGGTTAACGGTAGTTATGAGTGCCAATCACCAACTTTATAAAAAAGTAGATGAGAGACCAGAAGACAAGAAAATCATTAAAAGCAGGTGGAACAAAGAAAAACAGTTATGGAATGAAAAGCCAGACTGGTCGCGGTTGATACCACGATGAAGGAAGGAATGGATTATGACTTCTCTTATAGCCCTGTTATAAAACAGGATTCTATGAGAACTCTGCTTGCAATAGCGAATAAAAGAGGGTATGCGCACCGAATATTTGATGCAAAGTAAGCATACCTTAAAATGGACCTTCAAGAGCCTGTATTTATGGAACCTCCACCTGGAACTCAGAGTAACAAAGTTTGGCTAGTGAAGAAAAGCTTGTATGGTTTGTCAGGAAGGAGGTGGTTCGACAAACTCAAGGAAATCTTGAACAGGCTCGGATTTACGAGCTTAAAAAGTGACCCATGTATATTCATTGGGAAAACCGAAGGGAGGTTGTTTATAATCTTAAGTGTTTATGTCGACGATTTTATCGTGATAAGTGAGGAAGCCGGAATCGTTGATGAATTTATTGAAATAATACAAACTAAAGTTACTGTACATGAAGTTCAAGATAATAACTTTTTGGGAGTCGAAATAACTGAAGAAAACGGTAATATCTTTTCAAAATTGGATTACATTGCAAAAATACTTAATAGATTCAATATGAAGGAATGTAAAGCTGTAAAAACTCCTGATACGAAGAGTTGGAATTTAGATGATTTTGAAAAGTCTAAGAAAATTTCCCAAGAGTTATACCAAAAGCAATAGGTTCATTATTATATTTCTCAAGGGGCACAAGACCGACACTGCTATACTGTAAGAAAATTGTCACAATATAACAAAAATCCTTGAGATTGCAATAAAAAGAATGCTACGATACCTCCAAGGGACAAAAAAACTGACAGTGAAATTAAGTTTTGACAACGAGAAGGTTAACATTTTTGCAGATGCTGGTTGGTATAGGACGGTAGACGCGAAGTCATTCATTGGGCATATTGTTGCCTTTGGAGGAAATGTCGGATGGAGAAGTGGGAAGCAGAAGCTTGGCGCCTTATCGACGATGAAGGCTGAACTCATGGCTGTCTGCGAAGGTGTTTGTGACGCTTCATGGTTCTAGAGTCTTCTAGAAGAGCAACAGGCAGAAAAATTATTGGAGAGGCCTGTACTAATTATACAGACAAGTCAGTCAGTTATTGACTGGACCAACAAGGGGAGAATGAGTTCGAGAAATAGACATATCAACAGTAATATCATTTTGCGAAGCAAGCTGTGGATGAAACAGTGGCGGCTCGTGACTTGGATATGTGGGGGTTCAACTTTTTTTTTTTAAATACTTACATTACCTATCATAATTAGTAGCTTGGCTAGTTAAAAATCACGAAGTAAGCCAGGAGCCAGGTAAAAACTTGCATCCCTCTCCTACAATTAAATGTGTTAAATTAAGAATAAATCTATTAGCTCAGTGGATAGTGCTTTGGACTTCCACGCGGAGAACTCGGGTTCGAGTCCAGCTGTGCTGCCCTTAGGTTTTTCTTCCTAGGAGCTCTTACAGCACACTGTCCGGTGATGGGCAGTGTTGTCTGTAACGAGAGAACACCATCCGGAGGCCGGCAGTGCACTGAGAAGGCTCAGGCGGCAATGACCATTACTCAGTTCTCAAAATTATAATTGACAAATTTTATAGGTTGTGTACCAAATTTAATGAAATTCTTCGAAACTGAAAAAAATGTTCAGTAAAAGCGCACTTCCGGTTTACTATTTTCTTGAAACTCAGAATTTTGGCCATCTATTTATTTCTAATTAATTTTGTTTGGATGATAGAATTGTATAATCAAATATGAGAGCACTTTAGAGAATAATATAACCCCATAAAAGTGACCTTAAATGAATTTTACCAGACAAATGTTTCAAATAAAAGTTATAGATCTTTGTATGTTTAGTTTATGTAAGAAGATTCAAGAAAATTATCGGAGCAATTTTTGAGAAAATGGCGAAAAAGTGAAAAAATCATTTAGTAAAGTGGTAAAGTAAACGTACTTCCGGTTATCCGATTTTTTTCAAACTCGGAATTTCAGCAACATATTATATTCTTATTAATATTATTTAGATGACAGAATTGTATAGCGAAGCGAAATATAACTTTAGATTGAAACCTAACCCAACCCCTCCTTCAAAACTGCCTTTAAATGAATTTTCCGGAGAAATGTTTCAAATAGAAGTTGTAGATCTTTGTATGTATAGTTATATACCAAATTTCAAGAAAATCGTCGGAGCCATTTTTGAGAAAATTGCAAAAAAGTAAAAAAATCAACTAGTAAAGTGGTACTTCCGGTTGAGGAATTTCGACAGATAACGTAGGGTCAGATCTCATGGTGATACCTAAACGGAATATTAAGTTTCAACTTTCTACGGTTATTCGTTTTTGAGCTATGATGTTCACATACATATACACACACCCGCGCACGCACACAGGCGCACACAGAGAACATTTGCTAAAAACAACTTTTTTAACTCCGGGTAAGATCGGGTAAGTTCGTTCGTAGATCGTAAGTAATGTTCATCGCGCTTGTAACCCCTACTCTTTTTTAAAAAAGTTAATAAAAACATACACTTTTCTATACTAACACAAAGAAATTTTTTATATATACATATATATATACTAAATTCTCCAGCGCGACTCCCAACTGTGAACCCCCTGCTTCCTACTTTTTTATACATCTCCTGATACACATGCAATTCACTAAGTGTACAATTCATTGTACGAACATATTAAAGGAGCTCCTATACTGATATACGTTCCTATTCTTTTATGTCTGACTCTCCGATTGTACTACTGATCTTTTTCATTAATACTGATTATACAATTTTTGTACAATTTATATACTTATAGTATATACAATTTTTGGTATTTACTTGGTGGTACTTATGTTCCTAACTAATATAAAAATGAAAATATTTTTTTGAAATTGAAATATGAAAGAAAATAAAATCAAATAAGAAAATTTTGCTACTTTTTTATTTAATTTTTTACTTTTTTTCTTCAAATAGCTGGGGGTTCGGTCGCGCAATCGCGAATACCAGTAGCCGCCACTGGGATGAAAAGAAAGTAAGGATCATTCATCGATCGAGCGACATCCACACTGCGGACATCCTTACCAAAGAATTCCAGCTGAGGTATTGAACAACCATTTAATGTTACACAAAGGACAGATCTGTAATTTAATATATACAAAAAATTTATAAAATAATATTAAAAAAAAATAAATAAATAAATTTGGGAGGGAGAGTGTTAGGAAATTTGCTTTATTTTATTATTAATGTTTGTCGTCCGCGATTAAAATATGTGGAAATTAAGTAGATAGATGATAACATGTGATGTAATAATTTTTTTTTAAAAGTAATCGATAATCCATCTTAGTTTTTGGGAGATTGCATTGTATTTTTTCTATTGACGAGAGTTAGAGTTAAGAATTCTTTTAAAGGTAATAAATGATCAGTGATTATATAATCAAAAAAGGTATTTTTTTTTTGCGTAAAGTTTTTAATTTATTTTCCACAGTAACAACAGATTTTTCCCATTCTCTTAAAATGTCTTCAGTTAATATCCTCTTAATGTAGGATGCTGGCACCCTGTTATAGGCGATACTTAATTTAAATCATGTGCAGCCATTTTATGCAACCGGTCCGCTCTTTCATTCCCTAATGTTGTACAGAAATTGTTTATTCCATCTTGTTTTTTGTCGTTTTCCTGATTTGTCGACTCGTCGTTGAGAGTTTAAATGTGAAGGTGAGCAAGTGCTCAGTTATCCGCTAGTCTTGAACTCCAGCAGCAGCTTTTTATCATGCACTACGAACTGGCGCATTCTCCGGTCTAAACAAGGCTAATTTGCCCATTGTTATAAGTATGATTAAATGCAATTTAAACTAAAATCAAAGATCTGAAAAAAAATGGTTTTCTTCAAATAAAAATGGTTTTGTTCTTATTTTTTTCGCTTTACGCTCTAAGCCTTGTACATTCCATAGCCATACTTTCTTGTCAAAGCCACATGAAAGAAGATAGTGCTTTTGCGAGTCTAAGTCCAAGAATTCAGCTGGAAACGCCTTCTGGCCAATGAATGCTAGAAATTTATGAGGATATACTCCAAATAACCTGCAAAAAAAAATACAATATCACCAAATATTACACTATAATATACACTAAAAATAAAAGCAGATTCAATATAAAGTTCGCCATCACACAAAACTGAAGATAAAGAGTTTTACTTTCTTTCACTGATGAAATATTGCGATTATATCAAATTCTAATTGAATTTTCACCGAAAATACATATTTTAAAATCCACTGAGTACATCAAAAATGTTTTTAGCAAATGGTGTGTGAGTGGGAGAGAAAGAATGGACATATCTCACAATTAAAAATCCCTGCAATCTAAAACTTGATATTCCGTTTAGGGGCCACTGTGGCATCTATTCTGCCAAGGTCACTTCTTGACCAGTTTTCCTAAACTTGGAATTCTAGCAATCCTAAGTTTCCCTTAAAGTACACTAAAAGAAACAATAGCTCCCATAGACATTCCAAAAATGAATTTTCTTAGAAACAATAACTTTCAAATAAAAATGATAGCATTTAATATGTGTAGTTACATAGGAAATTTAAAGAAAATCATTGTAACTATTTGTTGTGGTTGGTTCCGCAGAACTGGAAAGCATCAGAGATATTTTCCGTGATATCCTGCTTCTTTTTGTGGTCATCGACCGGTTTCGGGTGTTCGCCCATCATCAGGATGTTTTTATCAAACAGTGTAGTAACATAGACTTGCACCGAGCAAATACAGTTGATACACTTGTTGAGTGTATCACGGAAAATATCTCTCATTGTAACTATTTACGAGAAATCTGAAAGCAGAAAAATCAATCATTACCGGTTGACGGATGGTACCTTCGTGTCGAATATGATGACAAATGGAATATACATGGAGCTAGTTTCCTTTTAGGTATTTTTTCACATTTATATATCATTCGCTAAAAACATTTCTTTCGATATGAACATGTCTCTTGCCAGCTCAGGAGGCTCTTAAAACACTAGATATGAGTACGATCCCAATTCTTCTTCTTACTGCACTAAGAGAAAGTAAGAACGAATTCATCAGCAAATCATAATAATTACCTGATAAAATTGTCATCCCAGCTTGTTATTATAAGATTTTCTGTGAATGCTTTAATGCTATTACATGCAACATTTTGGAGAGCATTGAATATGTGCGACTTGTGTTGACTTTCTTGCCAGCTCGTGAATACCAAATCTCCTCTGAGGGAACCTGCCACAACTTCGCTGTCATTAGATATTGAGGCTAGCGAAGTTAAATCCGATTTTGATTCGGTATTCTGAAACATTTGTTTGACAACCCACATAAAATGAAATCTAACTTAAAGTATGTAAAATAATAATAAAATTTGTTAATATTTACTTGGTTAATTATATTCAACTTTCTGACATCAAAGATTGTAACCACGCCAGCCCCACTCGCGGTAGCCATGCGTTGTCCATCTTCATTAACAACCACATCCGAAATATAATCACTTACTTCATCGGAACCATGTCGTAAACAACTAGCCGCTTTGAAAGGTTTAATACATCTAGTATCCCATACTAAAAAGATGAATATTATAGCTAAGCAATAATTTCATGATAGCAAACTTATTATTAGAGCTGAGTACACTGAACTCGTACACTGAGTTCCCGGAACAGGATCCTCCAGACAGTGTTGCCCTTAGGTTTTCTCTTCCTAGGAGCCTTTAAAATTCACTGCCGTTGTCTGCAGTGACAGAACACTGCCTGGAGCCCAAGCATACCGGAAAAGCAGCTAAGGCACCAGTGACCTTAGTGACTATAGATATTGATGTACCGTAAGAATATATAAATAAATAAATAATTATTTTAGTTAGCAATCAAAATACTCACCCTTCACATGTCCTTTATCATCTGCTGTACAAAAGTAATTGTGGTTGATGCACTTGATATTTGTTAAATTTGTGCTATAATATTAAAAAATTATTAATAAATATATACATAGCTATAAAAAAAAATGACTTTTTATATTCTCTCTTTCAGTTTTTACATTTTGAGCCTTCTTTGTTCGGTGTGTGTGGG